>JASAMV010000244.1:0-11180 GCA_030248065.1 Rhynchonema sp. JSB1_4
CGGGGAAGTGGAAGTCGATGGTATGTAGTCGAAAAACGTTCGTGGAAGCCAATGACTAAACCGCTTTTTTCGGAATTGGCCCAAAGTGCTACATACTAAATAAGAAGCAGTATGAACAAAGTTCCAAAGCTGCCGTTAAAGGTTTAAAACACTCGCAAAATAGACATTTGTTTTTAAAATCTTTATTTTCGGCCATTATACGCAATCAACTAGATAAATTGCCTGTTTGTACAAATTATGGTTTTATGCGTAAACAATCTAGTATGTATATGTATAACGTTAAGAAATTGTGTTTGAATAATGTTTTCATTAAAAGGAAACTATGTGAATGCCTAGAGCACAGTTATCCGCATCCAGCGATTATAACCACTCCACTTGAACAACATTGTTAACGTCAATCGTCATCTTACAAGGTTCTACAGTAAAAACAAACACATTCAAGGCTTCAGTCAGATTTTTTGTAAATTCCAGCTCCAAACTCATAAATTCCTGTTGGCCTATTGGTGGCATCTCTCCGGGGTTAAGACTGCCCGCTAAAAGTTCAAACGCAACAAAAAACTGGGAAGTCATCCATGTGAAAAGATCTATTGAGTTGTGCGTATAAGAGGAGAGGTGGCCCAGCGCTTTGAGGTAGGCAACATATGGGATCAAGACCCCGTACTCTGGATCTGTTGCGTCCGCGGGCAGGTTAAAACGGTATGGTTCACTTGAAGGGTACTGATTAGTACCCCAACGACATAACGCCGTTTTTAAGTGCTCCCCGGTGAAGTTGAAAATCGATTTTTGGAGGTTATTCATTGTAGAAGCTGGCTGCATCGCAAAAAAGAGCATTGTCGGTTTACGGGTTAGTCCCAATGGAATTTTCGCGCTCTGCACTCCCGGAGATATCGTATGTGGTCCACCTACTACAATATCTAGATATTCGTAATCAATTGTTCCTTCCTTTGCCCATCTGTTGGATATAGCTTCATAAATCTCGGGAATTACTCGGGCGCGAGACACAGTCAATTGAATAGAGTTCACTACTATTTTGTAATCCTGTGATTTCGTCAAGAGGACTTGTTCAACGGTGTTAGTGTACAAATGGGTAGATATGCGAATATTAGGTGGAATCAGCTTGTTGGTTGCAAATGGGCCGATTGGCAGGGTGACGTAACTTGTGATTTCACGGCTCCTGTCTAACATTTCAGTTCTTGCTTTGAACCCCTCATCGAGTTCAATGTCAATGGAGTTGGCCATGCCTGGGGTGCTCGGGTGTCGCCCGATCGTGTTCTCCAGCGTTAAGTGGCAGGACTCAGGTAGGACATGATTGTACCAGAACCATTGCTTGTAGGGTAGCAAATCACCGCTGTGAGGGGTCACAACAGCCTCATTAAAAAGTACTTTAAAGTCTCTCAAAAGAGCGAGCACTGCGCAATCTACTGTGCCGACCAATGCAGCCTCCGCCAGAGGGATGACTTCATCGGTTTTCTTAACACATTTCCACTTGACGATGGCGGTAATTTCCGGGAGCGTAAATAAAGTTGGGGATTCGGGAATTTGAAATACCCACTCTCCTCCCGTACGGATAACTGGGTTGAGGGTCAATTGCTCTTTGTGTATATAGTCAAGAACCGTAACAGGCTTTGCAAATAATTTTTGTTCCATATTAGCGTCTACTGCGTTTCTTCGCGGGTTTTCGCTTTCGTTTAACGGTGCGTTTGGGTTTTAGGTAGCGATAGGATTTCCGTGTGCCTCTTTTCTTTTGGATTAGTCGTTTACGTTTATACCTTCGTTTCATGCGCGGTTTAGAAACAATGGCAGCTTCTCGAGCTTGATAATCGACGTGCTCAAGGTCAATGGGTTCTGTTGCTGTTACACGGTCTTTAGATGCTTTTTCGGGCTCGGGTGACCAGATTAATGACGTCAATCCGCTAGGTGCACGAATTCGAGATAATGACAGCATGATTTTAAAGAAAGAAAGCTTAAATGGTTTATCACTTGCATATAAACTGGTAATGTCTTCTGGTATCCATAGTGTGTGCGATAATCCTCGCGGGCTGAAATAAATCAAGGAACGTGTGACAGCTGGTTCAAGAATTTGTCGTCTGGATGATCGGAGGCTTCTGGAGTTTAATGAGTCAAGTGGGGGCGTGAGAGAGCACACCAGATTTCACAAAAAATAAAAAGGCCCCTGGGGTATATAGGGGAGAGACCAACAACCCCCCCCACCCCTGGCTTGCTCCAAGCTCGGCAAAATGCCCAATTTTTACATGATACTTTACTTTCTGAGACATGTTCCTGGGTTGAATGCAAAGAAAATGGCATGACAAACTCGTTGTTGTGTTACAGAGGAGCGTTACGAGAAGTTTTTGCCATGCCCTACACCTCAGCCATCCATCGGAGCATGTCCCTTTTGATATTTGTACCGCTGACAAATTTATGTTTTGTGTCGCGCTGGTTGTCATTATCATGATGATGATCACAATGCTGTATGGACTAAGTCGAGTAAGAAAAACGAACATGTATTCCGGACAAAAATAAAACAATGAGAGCTGACACATTTGAAAGAAAGGGGGCACTTTCGAGCCCGTATTCACAAGACCGCTCCCCGCTTGTGGCTTCCATTGCAAGTTTGAAACCGGCTTTGTGAATACGGGCCATTGTCACCGTGTCAAGAGAAGCGGGAAGGTGTGAGAGCTGCAGTTATAGGTCAGGCTCAATAAGATGTGCCAGGACGTTCGTGAAATCACCACTCATTACTTTCGCATCTAAGAAAGTTTCTCGTAGACACTTGTGTTGTTGAATTATGAACAACATTTGTGTGGTGTGACAAATAAAAAAAGAACAAGAGACCCGTTAAGAGTGGCTATATTTTTGTGAACTAAATAATACAAAGGTATGTGCGTGTGTGAATCATGAAATTCGTGCGCCTCTTGCCATTCAAGGGCCACCAGCTCGTGTGTGAACAGAGAATAATAGATGTAAGCTTAGAACGAAATGTGAATGCGCCACAACGCAATCACACGTACCTATAGCTCTCGGATCGAGTAAAAAACCGAAAACAGTCAGTCCAATGTAACCAAGTTTGTCAGCAAGCGGCTTTGTGGGTTTGACGGCTCCAACAAATGTGTGTTGATTCTCTCACAGCTGCCTGGATTATAGGTATATTTATATATTTGGATCAATTTGACATGTAGCGTCGCATCGTCAATACTGCTGCTATTGAATAGCGCAGCATTTGCAACATTTTCTCTTCTTGTCCTCGACGTGTACAAGTTCAACCTTGCCGGCTTTCGGTGACGGTAGTTGAGTTCTACGGGTGTCGACTATCGTTGTCGTGGTCGTTGTCGTTCCGTTCTTACCCGACGGATTCGAAGTGTCCTGGAGCGTGACGTCACTGGGCCGAACCAACGGCTCCGATTGTCCGACCCCATCGGCGCCTTTGTCCTTGCTGCCGCGTTTTTTGTCCTTTTTGCTCGGCTTGTCCGCCTTCTTGGGCGGCGACTTTGGCGGCGGCGCCGGTTTGACTGGAGTGGACGGATATGAGTCGGACACGTCGCCGTAGGGTTTCCTCAGGAACTTGTCCACAATAGGATCCACCGAATGGCTGAGGTCGCCCTCCGGTCGAAATGGATTGTCGCTGAAGTCCATTTCGGTCCTGCAGAGTTGAGCAGTTGATGAACAGAACAAGTCACATCTACATCTTATACCCATGTACTACTGCGGATCTTATACTCACAGAGATCAAAATCCAAGCAAATTTCCGTTTGGAGGTTAGCCGTGCTCTGGTCTTCTCACCCAGGACGACTCTGTTGCAGGAGTCTGCATCCATGTCGAATTCTATTTCCTCTCTGCCTACCGTAAACTCCCTTTGTAATATGCATCAATAAGCACAGTGATTATATGAATATGTATTCGCTATTGTGTATGGTGCTAAAAATTGTGGCCAGTCGCTTTCGAAACCCGAAACATACATTTTTTCAATGTCCATGTTTCGGGTTTCGGGTTTTGAAAAAAAACCCGAAACACAAAGCATGGTAATCCAAAATGTTTTGGTCTTGCCACTTGTAGCTGACGTGAACAATTTACACAGTCAGTCGAAACATTTGCGATTATCATGCTTCGTGTTTCAAAACCCGAAACATATCTGGTGGAGCCCTGAAGCAGCGAATAAGTGATGAACCAACTTTTGTAAGCTCGGCAGTGGTGAGCTGTGTTGCAAGGCGACTGACCGAAGCTCACCGGTGGAGGTGACGTTGGCCGGCGGGCGGATTGGCACTGGACACTCGGAGACGCCCGATTGAACCGTTAAGCGGGACGGCGGCTCTTTCGTACTGCAAATACAGAATCATAGTCTGAAGACACCTTGGTCTTTTTGCGAGAAGAATTCGACAGATACCCACGTGAAGTATGAGCAGAACACGTACTGGTCTACAACTATAGTAGCCAAAACACAGATGTTTTTATGGGCGGTTCAGACAAGAAGCTATAAAACTTTTACAGTCAATCGGATATGGATGGCATCTTCAACTCGGGTGCCGAGCTGCTTTTATGCCCTCACAGGATGAATCAGGAATATAAAGTGGATAGGTGGGTGCGTGGCCTGGCCAGCTAGAACGGCTAGGCCAAATGTGCTCATAGCGCTTTGCAGAGTTAGAATAAACATTCGTGCAAACAAGAGATAGGCCGCTGGACGACCAGAGGTTCTCGTCTGTCCAAATGCAGTGTAGCGTGCTTCCGGAAACTTATTTAGTTACGGAGTAATTCCGGTACACATCCAACCAGCTAACTGTGGCGTTCGGCATGTTGAAACATAGAAGCAGTTGGAAGGAGGAAGGAATGCTAACATCTTCCAGGGACAGGCATACATATAATGGAGAACGAGAGGTGGGGTCGGGCGGTCGGGGGCGCTCTGGGGTTGGTCATATACCAGCACCAGCCAATATAGACGAACGTTTGGGAATGGTTTATGTGTGTGCGGAGCAGAGAGAACGAGTGAGCAATGCAGTGCAATGCTGTTGTGTCTATGTGTGCGCCAAACACAGATGTCTACAATGTGCGGCCAAGACAGCAGGCGTCCAAGTGGTTTGGTTTGGTTACAACAGCATTATCCGTTGCTCTCTCTCTGGCCGCTTGCTTGCTTCTGAGGGCACAGTGCGAGCGCAGAAAGCTGGGTGTGTGTGGCTTAGCAGCAGCAATGTGACAGGGGCACTGTCAATGCAGTTGCACCAAAAATGCTGCCGTCTGATCGCCCGGGTGCGAAGCTACCATACATACGCACACACGTGTCACGACTCCGGCCAGCATATGAACGTGCACATGGCATTGGGCCTGGATGGATGGATGTGTGTATTTCGCTCTGCTCTACACAATCAAATGTCATGCGACACCACCCACTTGCCTGACCGTAAAGGCGAACGTAGCGAGCAAAAACTCGTGGTTTTTGACGGCACGCGCTAATTGGCGCGAAACAGCAGCTTGTCGCCGGCAATGTTGCGAAATTGCGGTGCGTCACTCACTCCGCAGTGACTAGTTTGTGTCCGACAAAACGCCACATGTCCGGCAGGCACTTTCTCTCTGCTCGGCTTGTGTGTGACGGCGCTAATGCATGTGCTTTAGACTATACTGTCGATTGGTTGGTGGGTGTTGTTTCAGGAAATCCAACTAACCGCTCTCGCTCTGATGTGAATGTGACGGATCGATAAAATTGTGAGCTGGCACGACTGCGTGCCTGATGGAGCACTCGAAATGCGGCCAAATGTGCTTGTATGAAAACAAGGGCGCTAAAACGTTGCCTGCCAGTCTGCTGACCTGGAACGCCCTTGGGAACATAATGGCCGAAAAACATGAAACTATTACGTGGTGAACGGCTTTCTGCGGGCGTTCGATTGGCTCTGTGTACTGGCTTGCTCGCACCTTTGCATACTAAATTAAGACCAAGTAAAAATGTTGCGGCTGCGGGTAGCTGCCCGATGGCTTCTTCATGTCAAAATGTTTTGTCAGAATGCTTTGTAGCTGCATATAACAAGACAAGAGCAGTTTGTCTGACACGGCGCATGCGACAAAGATTCCAGGCAGAACGATTGGACAGGACGAGGGCAGAGGGCATGCATATGTAGTCCAGATCCATTGGTGAAGAATGAAATGAATGGCGTTATAAAAGAGCACGAACAATGCGCGCAAGCTAAAACGAACAGTTACTTCGTTAGGGACACGCGAAAGTCATGTTCGTCCCGACCCAAGAAGGACGAAATGGCTTCATGTCTAGGTCGCTCTTCGTGGGTGGCAAACCAGCGCCAGCCAAACAGATATGTACGCACCATCGGCGGTACAGTGACCCGGCGAGAGAGCGGTAAAAAAATGATAGTCGCGAACTGCGGAAGTGGACACAGCAATGAAAAATAGGAAAAAATCTGTTTTTTTAGAAATGAAAAAGCGTATGACGCACGCACAAGCGTGTTCTATCACAATACACGTTATGACCTTTGAAAAACAACTAAAAATGAAATAAAATCATCCGGCCTGCCTTGCAGACGTTGGACAGAAAGCTACTCGCGCACCAGTCACCACAAGGTCAGATTGCAATTATCGAAACTCAAAAATCTACACATGCGCACTGCGGAGAAAAAGATTTAGAGTTATGTCAGACTCAACCGACAACGAGAGAGTATGAAAGAGGCTATAATATGAACTGGTTGAGGGTGGTACGCAAAAATGTAAAAAACTATACGTGATTGAGAGCCATGCCGACAGCCACCGCTACATTTTTTAGCCGGCCGCGTTGAGTCGACAAACTACTTTTGCGAGAAAAGTCCTCGTTTTACACCACCTCCACGGCTGTCGTCGGGGCGTGCGCGTATTGAAACAAACTTGGTGTTGTTGACAATACGCATTATATACTGTTGGTGAATAATAGATAGATTCACCACACTATAGTTGACACAGCGGAAAGTCGCTATATGGTGTAAACACCACAGGGAAATTCGTAATATGTTTATGGGTCGGTAGAACGATGTGCACGGCTGGTGCACAAGTGCACATGTTATTGATCAACGTCCAAAATGTGATGCACGTTGTATATGTAGGTTTTTGATGTTGACGAAAGGCGACGCGACACATGTTACGTTATTGCGCGCAACTGTTAGGCCGCTTTCACAATCAACCGTTTTTCCGTTAAACCGTTTTTCCGTTAAACCGTTTTCCGGTAAACCGTTTTTCCTGTGAACCGGTGGTTGCTTTCACAATCAAACCGTTTTTCCGTTAAACCGTTGACTATTATACCGTTTTTCCGTTAAACCGTTTTTCCGGTGGGTTGTCTGAAATGGTGCTTTCACAATCAACCGTTTTCCGGTTTTCCGTTAAACCGTTGTTTTGCATTTTTCAGGACTGAAGTCGTTGTCCCTTGTTTGATAACGGTAATATTGTTTGGAATATGTTCAACTAGAATGTGTTCAATATGTAGAATTATGTTCAATTAGTGTAGAATTATGTTCAATCCAAATCGTTTGTTCCTCTTTTCATCATAGCCATTCAACCAAATCATCGACATAAAATAAAAGGACAAAACATCAATGTACCGCCTGGCGTTCGAAACTTTAACGCAACAAAATACAAGCAAAAATCGTAAGCACCAAACCCATCTGAATTTGAGGTGCGCGTCTGATTTCATTATTGTTCGGTCAGTGTTTGTAAACACAGTAAAGAAAAACGAAACTGTACATATAAATTTTGGCTTTTGGTGTTGTATCTACAAATACAAGCAACCATGATCGAAACGGACTACGCATCCAGCTTTGTCACATTCGAAAACCAATGAAAGATGAGTATTGTTAGTGTACACATGCTTTTGGGTGAGTTTTGGAAGCAAACGAATGCGCAAATGAGCTAAAACGGTCAAAAAATTAGAACCGGGTTCTAATTGACTTTTCCCGGTAAACCGTTTTTTGCGCAACGGTTTAACGGAAAAGCAATTAGCTAGAAACGGTTTAACGGAAAAACGGTTTGATTGTGAAAGCAACGCCCGTTCACCGGAAAAACGGTTTACCGGAAAAACGGTTTAACGGAAAAACGGTGACGTGTGATTGTGAAAGCCAAAACCGTTGAACGGAAAAACGGTTTAACGGAAAAACGGTTTGATTGTGAAAGCGGCCTTACGCTATGCACATTCATGCATACAACGCAACACATACATACGTTGCGCTGTATTGCGGTGCATGCAACGCAACCAGAAACTCAATTCCCCTATCTAGAGGTAATCATGAACATTGATTACCCACTGGACACTGAAAGTGCAGCATGACCACTTCCACAGCGCAGCCATCGTATCATGAACATCAGCAGGGTATCCTGTGCCTGTCTGCGAGCAGAGATTGAAATGCCCAGTCAGTCAGCCCGATGAGACACAAACAAAGTCACATGTCGGATTTACGACCATGCGCTTGTGCTTGCTTGCAACCGTCGCCTCCATGCTTATGACCATTAGTTGCTGGCAGACAGGACTACATGCTGGTCATTGCAATCATCTATATATGGCAACAACAGAGAAACAGGAACAGTTGTATTAGTACGACTACTCAATAGTCTGAGGAGGCACCCACCAAGCCATAATTACATGAGCTTACATCTGGTTACCGCTGAGCATGACGTCGTGGTCGTTGTGTGTCGTAGTACCACAAAGTGCAACTGCTGCTCCCAGCAGCGCGCCTTGGTGCGCAAGTCAAGTCTGGTGGTGGTAGTAGTTGGGAATATTAGTGCTGGCACTTGTTGTAATTGTCGATTGGGGTTCCTGCCGGCGAATGTTGGTGAAATAAGGCAGGTACACTCGTTTTAATGCACACGGCGCCAACCAATTACACGCTAGGCGGCAGCCGCCGAGCTTGTATTATTCGCATCTGGAGCTCGTTAACCAGGTTATGGCACTAGGTCAGTGGGGTCAATGCAAAAAACTAATTCGACGAGAAACATGCCGAAAGAATTAGCAGCCATAAATATGCAAGTCGGCTATGCACAGATCTGTGTACCCACATAGACACCTATACGGTTAGACATTTCGAACATGTCGCGGCTAAATACTGTATATGACCGAGCAGCTACTGCTGCTGCCTGACATGTTGACAGACAGGTGCAACAAGTTTCGCAGCGACTACTAACTAGCAAACATTATGTGCTAGTAAGGTGCATAAGGTAGTGTATACGGTACGGTGCGTTATCTGGCGCGCATATGCCCGCAAAGCACATGCGTGATAAATGCGACCGAAAGCATGCAATGGCTTGACTTAGGCACTGGCAAGCATATGTGCACTGTAATATGCAGACACATGTCGTGTCATGAGCTCAGTGAACGAAGGCGCTGCACTGTGGGTAATCAATGGGCGCACAGACATGTGTCAACTCAGCTGATTGAGTCGTTTGCATGTGCTCTAACTGTCGCAGCTTATGTCGTGTCGTCGCGACTGCGGCCATCCGTTGTTGTTTGCATGTACACACTATACATGGCAGTTAGTGGGTCTCGAACTATGGCCTTATTGTGCCACATTTTCTATTACCAATGGAGCAACTTCCCAACATTGACCATCAACGTAACGTGACCGCGAGTATACATATATTCTGATTTGTGCAGAATACATGAGCTTACACATATAGCTGGTAACATGGCGTGCGAGCTACATATGTATAAGACCACGGTTACAGCTGTATACTGTCGTCCATTGCTGGTCGCACGCATGTGCAGTACAACCAAAGCCCCACAAAAAGCATCGCGTCTGTCTATTCATGTTGAAGTCCCACGCACGTTCTCAAGCTCGAACCACCGACAAGCTCAAACATTGACATGTGGTGTTTGTAACAAACGCAGTTAGCGCCATCATCCGATTTTGTGATGGCCCAGACACGAGCAAAGCGAAAGGAGGTACCTTCTGGCGGCAACCAAGCATTCATGCATTATAGATTGCTGCCTGCTATGGTTAGTAGCATCGGAATCTGGTAGGTATATACATAGGTACGTACAAGATGGAGATGGATTGACATGGAGTACAGGTCAAAAACAGTTTGGTTGCAAAAAACGTGTTCAAAGGTTGAATGTAAAAATCCGACTATAGGTATAAAGACAAACTTACGGATCGCAGTATCCCACGTATTCGCTGCTCTTTCGTCGGGGACCAAAAAAGCGCCGAATGCGTGCGATCAGGCCCATCGTGCTAATAAATGGTCAGATGCTGTCGCTTCAAACGATCTCGTTGACGGTGAAAGGCCGAAATATGCGTTTTAATGCACGAAAGGTCAGCGTTGGCGGCACAGCACACACACGTGTATTCTTGAGTAATGTGTTTTCGTCGTCTTGTTTGGCTGACTGCTTGGATAACATTTGTAACGATGTATTGGGCAAACTGGTTTGCAACGGCGACGGCGGGAAACCCAAATAACAGCTCAAAGCGCTGCCCGGTGGAAAGCTGCAGCAGCTGTCCAGGTGTACCTGGGTTTGAAAAACAGTGTAGTCAGCTGATCGCTTGGACGTTTGGTTGATGTGATGTGACTGCCAATCGAAGCACGTGCGGATGTAGGGGTTGCTTAAGAGTTTGGTATGTCTAGAGAGTTGGTTGAATAGATGAACTTCTATGGACAAAGGCAAGCACAAGTAAAATCTTTTTATGGTATGTAGTTTCGCCTGTATGATGTAGTATAGTGTGAGGTGAGTGGCCGGCCAAAAGCACTTTTGGCTGAAACACAAAGGTTGGCAGGGCAGTTATAGTCACTACATTGGTTCACTGCTTCTGGGTAAAAGCATAATCGCAGAAAATAAATATCTGTACCTGCCTGCTGGTCCGGTAGCCAACACTTGTAAAATTCAAAATAAAAAGCGCCGGTAGAACACAGGCTAGGACCAGGTACAAAGCTGAATAGTTCGGTTCGGAAGTTGCAAGCCTATGACTTTGATGTGTGTGTGTTGTCTGCCTCACAAAAAAAGCAGCTAAGCCGCAACTACATCGGGTCAATCGAATGTATATCCTTCGCAGAGCAGGTTACAATTGTGGGCCGACATGTTCCGATCGCTTGCACTCTCGTTTGTGCATAAATAACGATCTTTGTGCCGGAGCGCACGCCAAAAACGTGGCACGGCAGTCGCACTATTGACGTTAGTTGCCTAGTTAGGCACTATAGGTATACCTACTAGTTGGCTGGCTGTTGGCACAAACTTTGCC
>JASAMV010000245.1:0-13409 GCA_030248065.1 Rhynchonema sp. JSB1_4
AGAGGAAGGTCGATGCTGCTCTTTATTAGCACCGAACGAGAGTGAAGTTTGGCAAAAAAACCACGTGCCTGATCAAATCGAATGGCAATCGTGCGCACGTGCCGCAACAGACGCAGCACTTTGAGCTCGTTCCCAGTGAGTGCTGGCGCGTGTTCTTGGTTCGACAATACGTTCAGTTCCAGCACGTTCGGTTCGTCAGCTGGCAGTTTCATGATTTTTGCTTTGTTCCGTGATTGGGTGTTGTTGTTTTCGTCTTCGGTAGTGAAGCCTCCAGCGAGACGTATCGTGTCGATGGCGCTCCACGGCGCAGCGTGGGTCGTCATCTGTCTGCGAATGAAGAGAGAGAAAGTAAACATTTGAAAGCTGCCATTGACGCTCTTCATAGTGCCCCTTCACACATTATGTAGTGTCCCTCCACACCTGACATGTGCCAATATGTGACAGTGCCACCAAAACCAACCCGTGCCATTCCTTGCACACAAGCATGACATTCAGCTTGTCCTTGGCTGTCATCAAAAACGGGAAGACATACAACGCCAACAAAGACGGCCCGCCGTTCAATGGTTCTGACTCGATAATCGGTGCAATGGTGCGCTTTTCGGTTTGTGTTGCTGAAAATAACGCAGAAAGCCCGCTTGTGAAATTGAAGCGTGAGAATTTTAAAATAGATCCTTCTCTAGATTATCACCCGTCATTCAATGTGCAACCTGTTTTGTCTTCCGTGTCTGTCCCTGTTGTCAAGTGCGGTTGTGCTTCGTCCTTGGCACCTGGGCACTGAGTTCCGACTGTGCTGGTTTCTGCCTGCACAATGGTACGAGTACTATATAATTGGCTCCGCATAAATATACAGCAGCTTGAAGCAAGTGTACCACTGACCAATCGTGAATATTTCTGCCAGGTTGCATAAAGATGGTAAGCGATGCCGAAACCAAGACCGATCACGAGGTGGGTTGGCAGATGACAGACAAACTGAAACGCTCAAATTTTTGTGCAGAGTATCTTGTGACTGGTTTACGAAATGTTCCCAACGTTCATTTCGACCATAGATTTTGACTGATTATTATTTTGCTTCATTCGCTAACCAGAAATCCAATTGTTCCCATTAAAATTTCACTCGGCTGCATTGCCACGACGAATCGGAACAACAGCAGAATGACGATCAGTCGATAAGCGAATTTGAGTGAAGACATGATTGATGATTGTGATGTTTCACAAATAGGTCAAAATAGTTTTGTAGAAACTTTGCTGTTCACGGCAATGAAAATGAAATTATACATTATGCACCTAAAATGCTTCGGGTTACTGTAGCAACGTCGCGCATGGTTTGCTTGTGAAAACGCCAAGATCATGAAACATCTAGCGCGCGTTTGTGTGTGTTGTTTATCGTAGTAGACTTGGCAAAGTCGTGCACTGTGACAAACTATGCTGAAGATCAAACTATGCTCATCGTAAAAAATGTCACCTCGCTACTGCCCGTTTGTGAACACAACTGGTCTGTATCAACTATTACTACCTATGTATATTCTCAAGTATAATCAAATACGCTTACAAATAAAATTTCGACGATTTTTCACATTGAGAACCGAAATTTTTGTGGTCCGGAATAAAAAAGTAAACCTTAAAAAAATTTTAAAATTAAAAAAAGTTAAAAAAAAAGTTCGATAATAAAAAATCTTTTTTAAGCCAACCCTGCACAAGTGGCCCATTAGACACAAAGTGGACTCGCAGTGATTCAAAGTGTGTCAAAAATTCTTGGTACTCAAGAAAAGGAGAAGAAAAAGAAAAGTGATCAGAAGTAGACACACTCGCTTAACTACACTGTACTTGTCGACCAAAGTCGTACGTGACCAGGTACCACATAGTGACTGAAATAGAGTAATCACACAGTAATGTGCAAAAGTTCTCCTCGCAGATTTTTACCTGTCTGGAAGAAAGTATATTTATTTGTAAATCAACCCAGAAAATGTGTGAATTATTTCGGATACTTCCCAAGATACGGCAAGTATACATAGATTGTTGCACAAAATCGTGCAACGGCTATTACAGCACAGTAGGCATTTGATTTCAGTGTGAGTTTACCAGTGGGAATGTCAAGCCAAATTAAAAAATATGTGACACATTAGAAGTTTTGGGCAATAAGCAACACGTTTTACGCTAAATGCGGCGATACATTATGATGACAAAAGAAGCATTGCATTGCTCATTCCTCCAACCCGATTTCATCACTCTTGGCCTTGTAATGTGTCATCCACTGTTGGTCAAACAACGCCCAAGCCTCTTTTTGTTGTTCACTCAGTCGTCCATGAATGACCTTGTCTTCGATGAAGTCTTGCACTCGGTGTAGTCAGCTGTCCGTGGGGTAGATAGAATGCATTGTGATGTTTCAATGTGATTAGTGCAGCGCGTGCTTTTGATTTGCTCTGTCTAACAGGACTGGCGTGGAACAGTCACGAATTGTGATTTGAGCAAACGGAAAACCGAAACGTGATATAAATAGTCAATGTATGATTCTCTCGGAGAATGAAGCACAGTTGAGGTTTTTCACGACAAATTTGTTATACATAAAGATGTTGCCACTCTGTAATACAATGCGCAGTCGGCCAGGACTAACAATTGGTAGAAGGCGGCGCCGTTTTCGCCGGTCACCGGAATCAGCTCGAGTTGTTCCAGCAGAATTCGCTGCGCCTCGTTGGTGTCCATGTTTTTTGCAGCCGAAAAAATTTGAAAATGACAAATCTGAAAATCAGTGCAGCGTGTTATAGGCACTATGTTCTAAAAGTTCGCTCTCCTGATGCGGGCTTAGGTATGGGCTTACAGCTTTAGGCTGACCTACAATTGCACTTAGGCTCAGTCCTAAGTCAAGTGTAGATGGCACCCCAAGCCTAAGCCCATCATTAAACCTGAGACAAACCCTAACCGCGGGCCTCTGTACCGGACGATTTCACTATTGCATCCCTCCCGTGTTTGGAGTATGGATCAGGATTCTGATTTTTGTTGGCTTGGAACATTATCATAAACTGATAGCTAGAGCGTGGACGGCTGATCGAGGATCCAAATTCACAAGAGGTCCATTAAATAGAGAAGGTCGACTGTATCCTGCACGGGTCAATATTGTTGCGAATTTCACCCTTTTATTACTTGTGCGTTTCACTGATGCACATCTCAATCGACCCACAATTTTCTTGATTAGGAAATTCATTCTACGACATATGATTTTTTCTGAAAATGCGTAAAGCAATTGAGTTTCAGTTACTTTCAGATTAAAAACTGATTGCCATGCTTCGCATGAGCGTATCGATGTTTTCATTTTTAAACATTAAGCCCTTTCGCATTTCAAACCGCCTTCAAACTTTGCACGCATTGAATTTGTTCAGAGCGTATTAACTCTCACGCACCAAGAACCCAATCTGCAGCATCGACCAGAGAGCACTTCAAGAGAACATCCGAACAAGGCGCGACAGCCATATACTCGCATCAGCAACTCTATAAAAAGTAAGCGAATTCCAAAACGCAACACCATATAATTCTTTTTATATTTCGATTCAACGAATTCCAGCGACAAGCAACTAAACAAGAGTAAGCAAACAAGTATCGAAATAAAAAGAATCGAATTTTAAAGCAGCAATATCAAACATATACTACCGCCTCATAGGACTAATCGCAGAGAAATTTCTTATTTTTTCCGATCTTTAAGCATTATACATCAAGAACTCGTTTACTTTTATACGCATACCATTTAAACACACGAGTTAAGATTCGAAATCAAACCCCTTTAAAAGATACAAGAATTACTTAATCTGAAGCCACTTCACTAATTCAGATAAAACGGGATTTAATACAGAAGCGTATAATATTAATATTTTAATTCAAAAACCGAAAAAAACGACGCATCAAAGACAGTTTTAATTTAAATAATAAAAATTTACCCATCAAAAAAAAATAACATTATTAGTATCTCGCAAATTTCGTTATTTTTAAAAAATTCCTCCAGTCTTATAGTTTCGATTTATTAATTAGTAGCCCAAATAGTAAATCACAACGCAAAAATACATTTTCAAACAAAATAACGTAAAGATAATAAACCCCTAATCTTCTATAGTCGATATCCCCGCTTTTAACAACAAGTATATTTAGTTTTATTTTATAAAGTCATTTAATCTAACATATTATTTTTTATCATTTTTATTTCCCAATTCCCCAATCAGATATCCAACTTTTTTTGTTATTTTTTACAAATTAAGAATAAAGACTCACCATACTCTTTACAAAAGCAACAAACGAATCCACACAACTTCCATATACCTATAACCACGAGCCCGAAACACTTTTACTTTACACTTCAAACCCTTCTTCTCAATAAAAACTTTTTTTTTCAAATAATTACACCAGAACCAATCCCAAAAAATAAAACTCATTAAAAAACTAAATAATAATTCTATTTTCTACAAAATAAACTTCAAACCCTTTTCTCATTTTTTAAAGATCCATATACCCGCATCATCAAACAGTGGCTTAAATAACTACAGCCATATATACTATTCACAAATAAAAATTAAAATTTTTTAAAAACAAAATTATTTTCCTTATAATTACTTTCCCTAAAAATAGAAAACCAAAAATTCATATTAAAAAAAACAAACACACCCAGCGTTTTTAAAAAAAACCTTTTTTAAAAAAAACACCCTTTCAACCCTCTCAGTATAATACTTAAAATTAGCCTTTTAAACATTCACACCAATAGCAACGATAATAACACTCATTAACTAAATTTACTTTCTCTTCTACTTTTTTTATAAAACTTACCAATATACTCCACTTTCAGTCCTATTTATTTCCAATTTTCCAACCACCACCCAGCAAAATTAGCCTCACGAATCCTCCTTTCCACCGAACTCACCCCAACAATTAACTCATCCTTTTTCCACAATCACTTAATTCCGCTTTCAAACTTCACCACAGTTTTTTATTTTCCTCTTTGCCTCATTAACACGTTTATTTTACCTTCACCCTTATTTTTCACTTTACGAAACATTTACACGTAAATCTTAGAGTTTAATTCCTTATTAATATATTCTTTCTATTTCATTCAACTTAATTAAACATATCCTTTCTAATAGCCTTTAATTTCAAAATTCCCAGCGATAGAAGCAACTATTTTCCAATAATACTCAATCCTTTCCTTTTTTAGAACTTTCAATTTTCATCTAGTTTTTCACCCCCAATATAAACTTTTCTAATTATCAATTTCAACACTTCACAGCTTCAATTATTAAAAAATCAAATTCTTCACCTTTGAAATTTCTAAACGAACGTAGCTCAATTCAACTTCAACATTCTCTATCCGATTCACTTCATTATTTTATAATCCTCCTCTTATTATTACTACACAAACCATTACGCCAGTTAATCAAACAGTAATAAATTTTCTTTAGTTCCCAGCACGATATACCAAACATCTTTTTCTTTTTTTACACATTAGCATATCCAAAGAATACATTAGCTTTTCTATCTTCATACACTAGCTAAAAGAATCTTAGCACCACCATTTACCCACACTTTTTTTAGCTTACTCTATTAGATTTCCAGATCTTCCCAACTCCCACCCAACCAACCTCATCCACGAATCCTCCTTTCCGCCAATCACCCCTCACATAGACTCATCTTCCTCGCTAACTCGCTACAGTTTTTTTAATTACCACACTACTTATACATACCTTAGATCCGTTTATTTCTTACACGCCCGAAACGCTTTTACTTTACACTTTCAACCCTCCTATTCAGTACTCATAGAATTAGCACTTTTAAACATTCACACGTTAACATTAATTCATAACAAACACTCACTATTAATATTCTTTTTTCTTTACATTTTTTTCATATAGATTATTAACCCATAATTACTCACTTATAGTAACATACGATCAAATTCTTTTTCATTATCCTCAACCGCACACTCCACCTTTTTCTCTTTATTATTTCACATAGTACATACTCAGCCCCATTCAGCAATTTTTTAGCGCTTAGCACCATTAAATAATTTTCACATTCCAATTCCCAAAGAGCGATTAACATTCTTCTCCTCGCAAAAACACATCACACTTCATCACACCACACCACAATTTCAATATCTCTCGCCTAACTATCTAAACATTCATTTAGAAATTTACCCCCAGCCCCTCCAAACATCCTAATTTTATACACTATACGAATATAAACAACAACAATTACAATTATAAAAAAACACAACACCAACCTAAATTATTTCACAGCAACCCAGCGTAGACGATTATATCACACATTAGTCTCAGCTCATTACCTTTATTCCTCTTCTACATCCACCGACAGCTCAACAACGTTCTAATTTAAATATCCAGCGTTAGAACATTATAAACAAAACCAACCCAGTACTTTTTAAATTTCCATTTTTATCCTTCACTTAATTCTCCTATCTACGCTCAATTCAGAACTTCATCCACAGATTTAACATAACAATATTCATAACACCACGACTTTCTAATACTAGAAAAAAATTTTTCTCCAACAACGACCAACTACATCTACCCGCTCCCACAACATACACCCTTTCAACTAAACATACATACATACATCCATACCTTTCATTTTCTCCATATTATCCTTTTTATATTTATCATTATATTACACTTTTCTATTCCATCCTGTAGCTCTATTTCGCGAACGATCTTCAATAACCTTCGTTCCAGAGCTAGAAATAGTAATTTACACCAGAAAAATTAGCCATTAAACAAACACTTCAACCGCTCCTTTTCAATCACCACTTCGAAATCCTTCAGCTTTTTTTCACAAACACCATCTACACTACAGCATGCGAATTCCAACTCAACCCTACCTACAACCTTACTTTTCTATTATTAGATTACTCATTCCCAGCGTTCAAATCAGCAGAACAAACTCAACACACGTCAACAACCACGCACTCCTCTTCTTTCATTCTATACAACTTTTCCACTCTCTTTTCACTTTATTCAGCTTTTTCTCTCACTTCGAACGAATTTCCCTCTCTTAAAAATATAGCAACGAAACTAAAACTTACTCACTACACCCTATATTAATCCGAACAACCTCACAACACTACGCAAAAGACAAATTCCAATAGAATAAACAACTCATAACCACCACGTAAACTAAAAAAACTTTCCAATATCACTTAAACTCAAACTCAACTAAATATATTCTAACTTAATAATATCATCAACACTTCTATTCTTCCTCTTCCCACTTTTAAAATCAAACAACCACACTCTTTACTTTTTTCAATTTTTTTACATCCCTCACACACATTTTCTTTAACTATCAAACACCCATTTCAACGAACCCACACCTCATCATAATTTAAATCAACTTATCAAACACTTAATATCTACCTCTTCCTACACACCTACTAAAAAAACAATCTATCAAAAATTTACATCCACTAATTTCAAACACTAAAATATTAGCATCCTAAAATAAAAATTTTCATAATTTTCAACCAATCATCAAAAAACCCCACATAAACTTAAAAAAAATTTTAAAAAATACTATCAAGATATAATCATAGAATAATTTACCCTCATTCAATACTTTTCAATCAAACACTTCCATCCCCCCAAAAAAACACCCCCCAAACCAACACCCACCACACAAACACACCCCACCCCCCCCACACCACCCCCACACCCCCCACCACACACCCCCCCCACACAAACCAAAAACCAACCCCACACCCCACACACAAACACCACCCACCCCCCCCCCCCCCCCCCACGTCGATATACGGAGTTTGACTTTCAATGATGACCCCGGCCAAAGTTGGTCCCATGATGCGGGTCTGATATGGGATCTTAACAACTCGCTAAAAAGGGTTGAAACCCATTTATTTTCCTCAGAACACATCGAATTACTTCATTTAACCACGTTTTCTTCCCAACATGAGCGTTTTCCAATTTTTTGGGGGCATATTTTGGTCATCTGGGCGCTTTAAAAAACGATTTTTTTGAAAAAAAAAAACGTTTTTTGCCCAACCCTGACCCTGAAAAGACAGGGTTGAAACGTGTAACAGTAAAACGTGTCCTTCGGGCCGAGCGTGGTTCATAGGTATAACTCTGAAAGCTCTGGTCGTGGATTCGTCATTTGTTGCTTTTGTGACACAAGTATGGTGCAAGTCTTTATCCCTCTTCACATTTGTCCCAAAAAATAACAAACAAAAGGTTGGATGATCTGCCATTGGGGAAGTCTGGGAGACATCCAGAGACATGCATACAAAAATAATGATGCTCATGACGACGCAGTTCAGGACAGTGAGCTTTATAGAATCAAAACTACAATATCAACAACTTTGTTGTTAAAAGCGGGCAACCGGATATCGCACCGTCAGTCAAGCAAGCATTCAGGGGGTTTAATTGATCTTTACCGGTCCATCATTTTGTTCGCTGGAAGACTCATGTAGCTCTTTTACGGTTCGGTCAGCACTTATCAGCTATTTGGGCTACCTCAGACATTGACAATCAAATCGGCAAACTATAAGAACTGGAGGGAAGTTCATTTTAAAAAGTGACAGCGGCAGACATTCCTGCGCAGGCCATACTACATACATGTACCGTATTTTTTTCTGAAACTGGGTAAAGATTTTTCAGTTACTTTCAAATTAAAACTGGTAACCGTGCTTCGCATACGCGAATCGGTTTTTTTCGGTTTTTGAGATTAAAATCGATTGCAATATTATAGCGCTCCTCTGGTACTTAAGACTCGAACGCTTTTTAATCTGAATTCAGGTGAAAGGTGCGCTCCATCGACTACAATCTTAAGTACCAGGCGAGCACTTCTGAATTGTAGTCGCTTTTAAAGGGGGCCTTTCGCATTTCGAACCCCCTTCAAACCTCGCATGTGTTTAGACAGTGGTCAAGGCGTCAGAAAAGTCAAACACACCGGAGGTCTAACGTTAAGCATGCTGCCAGTAGATGCCCTTTAAGAGGACCATCCGGGAACAAAATCAAACGTGGACCAGCCCAATTTCTACCTGCGCATTCAGGCAACTCGCCTGATGACAAGGGCGGTCAAGGCGCAGAATGTTTCGCACGATATTTGCCCCTGCCTCACTAAAGAATTTCGCATTTCTTTTTATTTCGAATTGCAACGAATTGTTCATGCTTAGCTGCTAAATGTTTCAAGGTCTGCTTGTCACGCTGGAATAATTCGTTGAAATTCGAAATATAAAGAAAAGCGAAATTCCATAGTTAGTGGTGTTGGACGTTTCATGCGAAACATTCATTCGCTTTGACACCTTTTTGATCAAGCAGTATGCCTGAATGCGCAGGTATAAATTGGGCTGGTCCGCGGCACACTTTGTTCCCGGATGTTCCTCTTGAAGTGCATCTCCTGGTCGCATGCTGCAGATTGGGTTCTTGGTGCGTGAGAGTTTAATAACGCTCTGAACAACATTCAAATGCGTGCAAAGTTTGAAGGCGGTGTGAAATGTGAAAGGGTCCCTTTAATGTTTAAAAAATGAAAACATCGATACGCTCATGCGAAGCACGGCAATCAGTTTTTAATCTGAAAGTAACTGAAACTCAATTGCTTTTATGCATTTTCAGAAAAAACCTGCATACAACCTGTGCGTATGCCCTGGTACACGACACAGTAAGGCTTACCGGACGATTTCACTAATCACGTGGGTTGTGGGTCGATTGAGATGTGCATCAGTGAAACGCACAAGTAATGAAAGGGTGAAATTCGCAACAATATTGACCCGTGCAGGATACAGTCGACCTTCTCTATTTAATGGACCTCTTGTGAATTTGGATCCTCGATCAGCCGTCCACGCTCTAGCTATCAGTTTATGATAATGTTCCAAGCGAACAAAAATCAGAATCCTGATCCATACTCCCCACACGGGAGGGGTGCAATAGTGAAATCGTCCGGTACAGAGGCCCGCGGTTAGGGTTAGTCCCAGGTTTAATGAAGGGCTTAGGCTTGGGGTGCCATCTACACTTGACTTAGGACTGAGCCTAAGTGCAATTGTAGGTCAGCCTAAAGCTGTAAGCCCATACCTAAGCCCGCATCAGGAGAGCGAACTTTTAGAACATAGTGCCTATAACACGCTGCACTGTCTTTCAGAGAGTGTTTTTTCTGGTTTGCACTGACGAAAAACTCTGGATTTT
The DNA here is from genome assembly GCA_030248065.1 of Rhynchonema sp. JSB1_4. Taxonomy (NCBI): domain Eukaryota; kingdom Metazoa; phylum Nematoda; class Chromadorea; order Monhysterida; family Xyalidae; genus Rhynchonema; species Rhynchonema sp. JSB1_4. The sequence continues at coordinate 10,179 of JASAMV010000245.1, forward strand.
GCCAACTTTATTTGCTTTCACTAGTCAGCATCACCATACGCAATCCCAAACTGATCCGGATATGACCATTCCACTTTCAAAACAACAGCAAACAATGTTATTATTCCTTGATTCAACAACAAGAGCACAAGCGCTCCATTGGCGGACGTGACTTCACAAACCCGATGGCCTACAAGCTACAAAAAATAGAACAACAGCCTCCCACGCAGCTGAACAACAGATAAGTCTGAGAAAATCGCAGCAAAAGTGACCACCTCGCCGCGCAAACATGGTTGCCTGCCGCACCGGACCCTTCATGGCCCGAACCGAAGCTTCAAAGCAATTTGAATGTGGAGCGACAGGAGCGCACTTAAATAGAGCCATGACTTCCTGAGATTGACTGCGATTCTGTTGCTGACGGTGATAAGTCCTTTGGGCCTCAGGGTGACTTAGGAGAAATTGCTGAGCACTAAATTGTCAGTCATTTGGGTTACTGTATGCTGTGATCCCTCCTTTGTAGCAAACCTATGCTCATGGAGCTCAGAAATAAAAAAAACTGTCTTTCAGATTTGTCATTTTCAAATTTTTCGGCTGCAAAAAACATGGACACCAACGAGGCGCAGCGAATTCTGCTGGAACAACTCGAGCTGATTCCGGTGACCGGCGAAAACGGCGCCGCCTTCTACAGTGCTGGCCGACTGCGCATTGTATTACAGTGGCAACATCTTTATGTATAACAAATTTGTCGTGAAAAACCTCAACTGTGCGTCATTCTCCGAGAGAATCATACATTGACTATTTATATCACGTTTCGGTCTTCCGTTTGCTCAAATCACAATTCGTGACTGTTCCACGCCAGTCCTGTTAGACAGAGCAAACCAAAAGCACGCGCTGCACTAATCACATTGAAACATCACAATGCATTCTATCTACCCCCACGGACAGCTGACTGCAAGACTTCATCGAAGACAAGGTCATTCATGGACGACTGAGTGAACAACAAAAAGAGGCTTGGGCTTTGTTTGACCAACAGTGGATGAGGATGACACATTACAAGGCCAAGAGTGATGAAATGGGATTGGAGGAATGAGCAATGCAATGCTTCTTGTGTCATCATAATGTATCGCCGTATTTAGCGTAAAACGTGTTGCTTATTGCCCAAAACTTCTAATGTGTCACATATTTTTTAATTTGGCTTGACATTCCCACTGGTAAACTCACACTGAAATCAAATGCCTACTGTGCTGTAATAGCCGTTGCACGATTTTGTGCAACAATCTATGTATACTTGCCGTATCTTGGGAAGTATCCGAAATAATTCACACATTTTCTGGGTTGATTTACAAATAAATATACTTTCTTCCAGACAGGTAAAAATCTGCGAGGAGAACTTTTGCACATTACTGTGTGATTACTCTATTTCAGTCACTATGTGGTACCTGGTCACGTACGACACTTTGGTCGACAAGTACAGTGTAGTTAAGCGAGTGTGTCTACTTCTGGTCACTTTTCTTTTTCTTCTTCTTTTCTTGAGTACCAAGAATTTTTGACACACTTTGAATCACTGCGAGTCCACTTTGTGTCTAATGGGCCACTTGTGCAGGGTTGGCTTAAAAAAGATTTTTTATTATCGAACTTTTTTTTAACTTTTTTTAATTTAAAAAAATTTTTTTATTCCGGACCACAAAAATTTCGGTTCTCAATATGAAAAATCGTCGAAATTTTATTTGTAAGCATATTTGATTATACTTGAGAATATACATAGTAATAGTTGATACAGACCAGTTGTATTCACAAACGGGCAGTAGCGAGGTGACATTTTTTACGATGAGAATAAGCATAGTTTGTCACAGTGCACGACTTTGCCAAGTCTACTACGATAAACAACACTCACAAACGCGCGCTAGATGTTTCATGATCTTGGTGTTTTCACAAGCAAACCATGCGCGACGTTGCTACAGTAACCCGAAGCATTTTAGGCGTATAATGTATAATTTCATTTTCATTGCCGTGAACAGCAAAGTTTCTACAAAACTATTTTGACCCATTTGTGAAACATCACAATCATCAATCACGTCTTCACTCAAATTCACTTATCGATTGATCGTCATTCTGCTGTTGTTGTTCCAATTCGTCGTGGCAATGCAGCCGAGTGAAATTTTAATGGGAACAATTGGATTTCTGGTTAGCGAATGAAGCAAAATAATAATCCGTTAAAATATATCCATGGTCAAAATGAACGTTGCGGAGTGTTTAGTCAAGACGCTCTGCACAAGAATTTGAGCGTTTCAGTTTGTCTGCCATCTGCCAACCCACCTCGTTATCGGTCTTGGTTTCGGCATCGCTTACCATCTTTATGCAACCTGGCAGAAATATTCACGATTGGTCAGTGGTATATACTTTCTTCAAGCTGCTGCATATTTATGCTGAGCCAATTATATAGTACTCGTACCATTGTGCAGGCAGAAACCAGCACAGTCGGAACTCAGTGCCCAGATGCCAAGGACAAAGCACAACCGCACTTGACAACAGGAACAGACACGGAAGACAAAATAGGTTGCACATTGAACGACGGGTGATAATCTAGAGAACGATCTATTTTAAAATTCTCACGCTTCAATTTCACAAGCGGGCTTTCTGCGTTATTTTCAGCAACACAAACCGAAAAGCGCACCATTGCACCGATTATCGAGTCAGAACCATTGAACGGCGGGCCGTCTTTGCTGGCGTTGTATGTCTTCCCGTTTTTGATGACAGCCAAGGACAAGCTGAATGTCATGCTTGTGTGCAAGGAATGGCACGGGTTGGTTGTGGTGGCACTGTCACATGTCAGGTGTGGAGGGACACTACATAATGTGTGAAGGGGCACTATGAAGAGCGTCAATGGCAGCTTTCAAATGTTTACTTTCTCTCTCTTCATTCGCAGACAGATGACGACCCACGCTGCGCCGTGGAGCGCCATCGACACGATACGTCTCGCTGGAGGCTTCACTACCGAAGACGACAACAACAACACCCAATCACGGAACAAAGCAAAAATCATGAAACTGCCAGCTGACGAACCGAACGTGCTGGAACTGAACGTATTGTCGAACCAAGAACACGCGCCAGCACTCACTGGGAACGAGCTCAAAGTGCTGCGTCTGTTGCGGCACGTGCGCACGATTGCCATTCGATTTGATCAGGCACGTGGTTTTTTTGCCAAACTTCACTCTCGTTCGGTGCTAATAAAGAGCAGCATCGACCTTCCTC
>JASAMV010000246.1:0-16067 GCA_030248065.1 Rhynchonema sp. JSB1_4
CATGTGGTGCTCGTTCAGTTACGTATTGCTAGTGAACGGTTGAACCATTATCAATCAAATTCGATTTTTCACAACCTTTGTTTTTACGATACTGACAGTATCGCAGTTCTTTGGGGACCGATGTGCTTCGGCCCGTCGTTGGCTTGGTGCACTTCACTAAATGTAGTCAAGATAGTTCATGACGACATATTTGGACCAACGTCAACAACTTGATTGCAGGCCGCCAATATGTATGCCCATCCAGTCGGTGTGCATCCAAATATAGTCAGTGGTGGTAATACAAAAAAATCACGTGATTGACCGAGTCAGGACCGGACCGATCATCGAGTGTGTGCACGGTTTGCTTTTGCATCGATCAACCTGAAATAAACGGATGCTGCGCATTTCCTGATGCTAACCTTTCAATGCTGTAATTGATTACCGAAAAGACGTCGTTTTTCTCTTTCGTACGGTATTCATTTGGCGATCGAGAAATTATTTTAGTTTATTTTGTGCACATAATTCACACGTGCGCAGTAACTATGTTGAAGTTGGCCGGAATCACGATATTGTGCTTGGTTGCCCAGGCACTTGCGCAGGTAAGCGTGTTCATTCACTTTTAAGATCAGGATATCAGATCTGATGTTCGGTATGATTCTTAAATTCCAGTGGGCCATATCAACTTGTATTTGCGCATCATATGTTGAACCCATGGAAAAATTTGCCAATTTTTGTTACACCTGTATTTTGTAATGCGCAGCTGACCATAAGTTTTGATGAGATTACCAGCCTGAATGACGAACGTATTCTGCTTGTCGAAAATTTTTGCCCAGCGAAAACTACCCGCCCTTATAATGGTCGGAAACCAGTTCCGACAAACCGGCATCTCGACCCAGGTACAGTTCCAGTTTTAGGTTCCGACTTAACTTTACGGTTGTCGTGCTTTCAGGACTGCACAGCGTTGATGCGCCAGGCACACACGTGCATCATCGGATGTGCAGCCGGGTGATTGATTCTTTGCTGGACTTTTTTAGATTTCTCGAAGTTTTCAATTTACCGTTCATTCTATTACTATTTGACATTACTCGAATAACATTTTGACCTGATTACTGATCGTATCAAGCTTGGAGATCGGCTCACGCTTTCAAACAGATTTGCGTTCACTCAACTTCAAGTTCCACTTTCATTTCGCATACAAACGCGAGAGCAGTGGTTTTTTTTTTTAAATTGTTTATTAAAAGAAAATTTATTTTTAAATTCGCTCCAAAAGTTAAAAATTTTTTTTATTATTTCAAGATTCGAAAATTTCTCTGTTTTTTGCTCTAAAAGTGCTGTTTTTTTGCATAAAAATTACTACTTTGACATCACCTAACCCCACCATGGGCGGTGTATTGGGAACCATAATCGTTGACTTGTGGCACTGCGCGAGAGAACGTGAAAAATCGTATTTTCTTTGCAAAACAACAGCAAAACTTGACTATATCAACATGTCACACTTCGGCTAAAGGAACTGAGAGAGCCGTTGAAGCCTTCTGATGTCTCTGAGCAGCGCAGACGTAGTTTTTCATAATGTTTGTCTGAGAACAAGCATTCACGCAGCCAAAAATTATGCTTGTGACATGCCAGTTGGATTTCTCGAAAAAATTAACACAAATAATCTGATTCATTAATCCAGTTTGACGTTCATATCTCTCTTGGTACTGACGCATTTGTGCGTTACCTTCAGATGCGGTACCTACCAACGTCCGTTGCAGTTTCCGCAGTACCAAGCCTGCTACGACCAATGTCAAGTGGTCTACAATCCGTTTCCCCATCCAAGGTTCGTACTGAGACGCTTGTTTACGGTACGTGTTACTCATAGAGTAGCGGTTTATGTACGCATATATTAAAATAATATTTGCACGTTTTCACGATCAGATTTTAGACTGATCGGTTGATTTTCAGTTGCCGCGCCAATGCGCAGTTCAACGCGTGCGTTGATGCCAATTGTCGGTAAGCTCGGCTGATACTGATGTCGTTGACCCAATGCATTATTTCTTACTTCCATTTGATTCTGCGTCATTGCGTCTGTAAGACTTGTGCCGACGACATTCGTGTTAGCCTATTGATTTGCATAATTTTCATTGCATTTTGTAATGCGACGAGTTTGACATGAAATCGAAATGACATGAAATCAACCACAGGATTGATTTCGAGTATGCGCAGTTCTCCACACAAAAACCTCGAGCTATATTCGGTAAAAGATGGAAAATCGGATTTTTTTTGCAACGTTTCACCCAAACAGAACATCGGGGCTCTAGTCGGAAACGTTTCCGAATACAGAACCAGTGCACTCTTTTTAGGAGGGATCGGTCCTCGATAGAAAAATCGAGTCAGAGACTACAAATAAAAAACAATTTTAAAAGAGTGTGGTGTGTATGCCCACAAACACAACCAAAACTGCCCGAATTCAAACTTTCAGAAACAGCCAATCGGTGTTCAATGCGTGTGCCAGAAACAAGTGCAGCTGTGTGGGGCAATGCGCCATCCGTAGGTTTTGCGACGATGAAAGCAACAAGATTTAAAAATTCAGAATTTTTTATATTTCTGGCCAGGTTTTTGTTTTTTTTCTATTTTTCTTTCAGAAAATCCATTCCGCCGATTCGGGTTTGTTCTAACGTGCATCGCGTACGTCTCCCAGTTGATTTAACACGCAATGACGCTGCTACACGTATGTACAGAGTACCGGAGTGTTTTGATCCAAGAGAATAAGAGCGAAATTAAAAATGCATCGTGTTCGATGTATATCTAGCATAATTCTCTTATCTGTACGTGTATTCATGTGCAAACTATGTACAGTAAGCATGCTTGAAATTGGTGGCGGATATAAATGAAAGATATGCTTTGTTTTCAATTTGTAACAAGTGTCGATTCGAAAAACATCAGGCGCGGGCATATGAATCAGTCATTTCATACCGTCCAATTCGACCACTGAAATGTACTTTTAATTGATGAAAGATGTGGGCATACAATTTCTCAGGCAGTCTCTGAAAAGCCTGTGTTGATATTATTTTCTTCATCTGTCTTTCAGAGAGTTCTCAACTCGAAAATATGACGCGCTTGTAAAGCCTATAGGCGTCGCCCGGTTGCAGTTGCAATCACAAATTACACCAGCGGATACCAATGTGTGCCAATTGAAAGTCTTTCTATCGATGAGAAAGCTGTTTCTACGTCAAAGGTTTTTTGGCCTTAATAGCAACAGACTCCGCTGGTCACTTCACTCTGCTTCCACTTACCGTAACCGTGATCGGCCTTTGCACAAAAGCCCTATGTATATAGGCTGTTTTGACGCACGCGAGACGCGATCAAAGATACAATTGCAGTAAGAATCTATACTACTAAAACATGAAGACGAATGTATATATATATATACAGTGCGTATGTATGTATGTATTTACCCTTTTCGCTCCAGTTTTAGGAGCGACTTGTTCCATCTTCGCTTCATTACAATTCGTTAAACGTCACTTATTTAGTTAATTTAGATAGCTTACATAAAAGGGAGATAAAACGAGGACAATGCAAAAATGAAGAAGATCGGATAATTCTGCGATATTCGAGTGGTCGCCGTGACCAGAAAATGGTCGTTGCGCCCAAAATTTACGAAGTTGAAATATTTCAACTTTTTGTCAAAATTTCAATGTATTGTTCGGTAATGATGTTTAAATGACGTCCAGAATTGTCTGAAGCTCATAAAAGACACATGAATGGTTGACTTCCAAACACCACGCTTGAGCTACAGCATCTTCAAGTGTCAAAGTGGTCGCAGCTCTGGTCGCGCCCAAAATACAAATTGTTTGGTTTCTTCACGTTTACTTGACAAAAATACTTGTTTGCACGCTTGTTTTTTCAACAAGTGAGACGTCATACGTAAACGCCTGGACATTGCAAAAAACAAAGTGCAGCAGCGTGCCTTCTGCTGGGAAAATGGTCGCACGCGACCAACTAATTCCACCTTTATAAAAATTAACAGACTGACAAAACAGACTTGCATGAATATGTCTGCTCCTTTTTTATGTGAGCTTGCACAGAGGGCAAACCGATCAATGTTCCTTTTTGCACAAAATATCTGTTTATTCGCAACATATTTCGTGCCTCGTTTCTATCACTCTTTTCAATTAAAAAAGCAAGCATTGCTTCGAGCCGTTAAGCTGATACGGTCGTTTTCACCAAAATAATCAAGCGTTTTAACATTCGATCATGTATCTTATCAATGTTAGTTGTTTATCGTTTCGCCATTTGACACGCCAAATGGCCGTTAAAAAGACATGTACAGTATGTTTCCGCAGAAATAAACAGCGATAAAGCACTGCCAAGCACCGCCCCGAATGTTTTCCAAAACATAGTTTGAATTTTACGAGCGCAGCTGTAGATCTGAACATTGTCGTTAAAATTCAATAAAATCCATGAAAACGCACTGCACAAAAGAGCTCCAGTTATCGTTACCGAGAAACTCATTGAGGTCCCACTTGGTGCCTTGCACTGTGATTTCGGTTTTGGTCCAACTAAAATTCTTCACGAACGATAAGGAACATAATCTTAATTCTTATCATTGTGTTTTGCTGCCGGATCAGGGATATATAAGAAACAAACAACACGTCTATATCCAGTTGTTGGAGCGCGGTGTCGTTAACAACAACGTCTCTGAAAACTTTTTCGGTTTATCCAGTCGCAGTTGATCACACTACAGTACCTTCCTGTGACAAGTCCTCTTTTCTTTGTTTTGGCCCGAGCTACAGTACATGCTCGCCCGATTAGTATTGTACTGTAGTAAAGTTCAAATTCAGTTGATCGGCGTATGCAGACTAATATTTCACGAACCCAGTTTTTCCAGTCTAGTGATTCCATTCTGCGTACGCCGGTACCAAATGGTCGCCTTACCATCGATTAGACTTTTATTCAGGTCCAGCTTGATCAAGATATTCCGATCGTTGCAACGTTAAAAACACAACAATCGTGCTCACAATGAAATTGGCTGCGTTTGCGATGCTGTTTGGCTTGGCTGCATTGCCGCCAGCGGCCTGTGACCGTTGGTTCTTGTAGTCAATTTTTTTCTGAATGTTCTCTTGAACACACATAAAAAATTTACCAGAATGATACCAATTTATGTACGTATGGTCTCAAAAATATTTTTCAATTAATTTTTATTTTCACCGCGGAATATTGTCGCAAATTGTTGAGAGTAAAATTTATAAACTTTTTCTCGAGGCCGAGCCAAGGCGATTCTCATTAGATTTGTGTACGGGCCACAACACTGTTCGTGTCAGTGGTCAATAAAAATTTTTTTATTCGAAAGCCGTTTTTTAAAATTTATTTAATTAAAATTTTTTTTACTCCAGCCAAAATCTGCCCAACACGATAAAAAAATGAGCGCTCAAGTACAAAATAGGGGTATTTTTGTTACATAATGTGTTCTAAGTGCATATAAAGCACGGTGGTACGAAAACCATGCTATCCAATGGTCGATAAGTACCAACCATAGTCAGGTACAGTACACACTCGTACCCTTCCCCAGGTGGTGCGGGTGTGATGGTATGGCTTTCTGATATTCGGGATGGGAATTTTGGGTGAAATTATGACGTCTAGGTACACGACCAATGCAAATAAGCTGCACATAGTGTGAAATTAGAGTGAATACAAAATAGAATCACCCCTTTCGGATCTGGGGCATGGATAAATAAATGCCCACCCAGTCACATGTACGTGTGTAGTCATATGTATGAGAGGCCCTGTGAGTGTGCGCACTATGACTAGATGCCACAAAACAACGATTATGGCACCCAATACACCCATGGTTGGGTTAGGTGATGTCAACAGTAGCAATTTTTATGCAAAAAATAGCACTTTTAGAGCAAAAAAAGAAAAAAAAGTTTTCGAAGTTTGAGATAATAAAAAAAAATTTTTTTGGAACGAATTTTTTTTAAAAAAAACTTTTTTTAATAAAAAAATAATTTTTTAAAAAAAAACCACTGGTTCGTATGCGGTATCATGTCGTTATCGATATCGAAGTCGTTTTTGTTCTGATGCACAATTTGGAAGAAACATTCCGGTTTCCATGCGGTTCACTGTAATTTAATTTGTTAAAAGCACAATTGTTTTGCTTTGTGTTCGACATTCCCACTCCCCACCTCGCACTAACGAATTTTCACTTCCCACCTGCACACTATTTACATTTGTGTTTCACACAAAAACTAGTGATTATTTGTCAAACACTTGTGTTTAGCGAACACAATCTAAACAAAATGTTTCACTGTGTGTGAGTTTTAATTGACCTGCTCAGGACGGAAATTCTTTTGATCCCAAATAAGCGCTCAGGGGGTTTCTCAGTAAACTTTGGGACTTATTGGGGAATGGGCTGAGTCGAAATCTCTGGTGCACAAATCACAGTGAACAATTCAGGTACCAAGATGAGTGCAGAGCGAGGAAATCCACACAGTTCCTTGTGGTTGTGTGAGGACAATTGGACGGTTCAAACGGTTCTGTTCGGCAAACCTTTTTGTTTGATTGCAGCTGAGCACTGGACGTCAACAGTGCACGGGTGCATTCTGGGCCACGACTTGTGGGGCACATCATATAATGTTGAATTTGAAACATGCAAGGGACAGTGCGAGGCGCAGGCACCTGGCTGCAAAGGAATCGACTGGGTGGAACAATGCGACGAGGTTCGTCTGAAATAATACTTGTTGGCCCAAATTCTCGAAAGCGCAACCCCCCCCCCGCCCGGTGGCTCGCTAGGTGTGGTTGCACAGCCATTTTGTTTTCTGACAGATTTTTGTTTTTTGGTGCGGAAGGGAGGTTACACACGCGGTTTCTTGCACACGAGGGTGGTGCTTGGGGCCCCCAGAAAAAGTCAAAAATGTTGCGGCTCACCACAGTTGAGCGAGCCTTTGTAGAAACTTGCAGTGTTGGGGATGGGATGGTATATCGATTTTTGATCGTTTGAATAGCGTGACAAATGGGTTATTTGCCTGCCTCACAGTAAGGCTCCGTGTGGTATTCTATGCGGCCCAAAAATGCCATTTGAAAGTTTTTTCGAAAATTTACTTGATTTTGGCAAAATAGCGCGAGCTGTGAAAAAGAGTACCAGGAAAGTGAATATGATCCTGAGGTAGAACCAAGGCGTTTACGAAACATTTGTGACCAAACGGCACGCATTATGTAGAACATGCGAAACATTAAGATCGAAACGTTGCATTCAAAACAATTTTGGATGTATCTTTGTCCTGTGGTCACCGTAAACGGCGCGCTTGTTGGACGTTTAAAGAAGGTGCGAAGGTAAAATTTCAGTCGCGATCCCATCACTATTTTTTAGAAACATTCGCATATCTTAATCTTTGAAATGTCTCGTTCGCATGTTCTGGACCCAGATGATAATTTTCTGTGACAGAGTCAAGGTCAAGCGTGCTGCTGGCTGGAATCGATCGATTCGGCAACTGCCAAGGAAAACGATAATTTTCAACAACCATGCCGGTCTAACAAAGGCACCGTGCATGCGGATTTGTTAGTTGGTTAGTTCTGCCTGTTTGATGGTCTGGTCCAATTTTCTCTGACCCAGCCAAATTCAAGCCTGGTCACCATCAATGTGCTCTGAGGCATGGGTAATTTAGCACTCTTTGTAATTTAGCACACTGTCAGGCCCGAACTACGGTACAAAACACCATTCTTCTCAGCATCTCACTTGCACATAGACTTGTAACGAAAAATTGGGAACAGATTGAATTTTTGAATAAAGTCACGGGTGGGCAGGGTTGGCTTAAAAAAAGTAAAATTTTTTTTATAAAATAAATTAAAAAAAAAGAAAAGTTCGTCACTTTTTCGGTTTTCAAAAACTAGAAAAGTAAGTGTTCTCCGTTTCAGTGGTTAATAAAAAATTTTTTTATTCAAACCCCATTTTTTTAAATTTTCTTTTTAATTTAAAAAATTTTTTATTCCAGCCAAAAACTGCCCGAAACGAAAAAAATGAGCGCTAAAGCAAAAAATAGTGGCATTTTTCTTCAATAACGTGTGGTAAACGCATATAAAGCACTGACGACACGAAAACAATACTAAACAATGGTCAATGAGTACCAACAGTAGTCAGGTACACACCCGTACACTTCCCCCACGTGGTGTGGGTGCCTTCGTGTGGCTTTGTGACACTCAAGACGGCAAATTTGGGTGAAACTATTGCCTTTTGGTACACGACCAATGCAAATATGTGACAAACAGTGTAAATATAGAGTGAATATCACATCGAATCACTGCTTTCGGGCCTGTTGCATGGATAAATGCATGCCCGCCCAGGCACATGCACATGTGTGATCATACATATGAGAGGCCGTGTGAGTGTGTGCACTATGTCTAGATGCCACAAAACAACGATTATGGCACCCAATACACCCATGGTAGGGTCAGGTGATGTCAACAGTAGCAATTTTTATGCAAAAAAATAGCACTTTTAGAGCAAAAAAAATAGAGAAATTTTCGAATTTTGAAATAATAAAAAAAATTTTTTTTAACTTTTGGAACGAATTTTTTTTTTAAAAACCACTGCTCTGTTTTATTATTTCACAACTTTTTTATTATTTTCTCCCTTTTTTGTTGTGAAATGCATGTTTGTATGCATGCTTCTGCGTGATCCTGCGGCGTTTGTATTTCGCATCGGTCATTACAACGTTAGACAGTCCGTGGCTCGACAAAACTGCCTAAACAGTCGTCATTATGTGCGCATTCAGTTCTTCCACCAAGTCAAACCTGCTTGAAATCTAAAATTATCGTTAGAAAACAGCGTGTTATGCAGCTGTTTTCATGTAACTTTGCTCAAAAAATGCGCCAATCATTTACCTTTCCCGTGCCACGCCTTCACTTGTTATACTACAATCTACATGTAGGTGCATATGGTGGACAGACTATCCCTAACGCGAATTGTCACGCTATCTGGCTCATCGTAAAGAAATTTCACCTCGCTACTGCCCGTTTGTGAGCACAACTGGTCGGTGTCAACTATTCTACTGTATATTCTCAAGTACAATCTAATATACTTACAAAAAAATTCGACAATTTTTCACATTGAGAACCGAAATTTTTGTGGTCCGGAATAAACAAAATGTAAATCTTAAAAAACTTCGATCATAAATTTTTTTTAATCCTACCCTGCGCGTGGGACATGCAAGAAGGTCATTGAAGGTCATCAAGAAGGTCATTCATTCATATGTTGAAGGTCATTGATTTTGGAACAGGTGCGTCTTGCAGCTGAAATTTGTCCAATTACAGCAACAACTTGGGGACCACTTGTCTCTGCGTGCATCAATGGCTTCGATATGTTTGGCTTCGGCGACAGCAAGCACTATAACGTTGAACAAGAAACGTGCAAAAAAATGTGTGAATCGTTGCCCGGATGCGAAGGAATCGATTGGTCTGGTCAATGCGGCAGTGTAAGATCAGATTTCTGCTCAGAATTTTCGGAGTTTTTCATATACTGTACATACGGCGTCAGTAACGGATCCAGTTTTTTCCAAGTGAGGGGCACACACACACACACACACACACACACACACACACACACACACACACACACACACACACACACACACACACACACACACACACACACACACACACACACACACACACACACACACACACACACACACACACACACACACACACACACACACACACACACACACACACACACACACACACACACACACACACACACACACACACACACACACACACACACACACACAAAGCGAGCACAATCTAATTTCCTTAATAATTTCAAAACCCAATATTCCAGGGCTCCGATGAAATGTGTTGTTATCTCGAGGCAATTGATTCAAAGGAAGCCATTCGCTTGGGCGTTTACGAAGCGCCCTGCAAGTCAAATCCCACTGCACTGCACATAGACAAAATTCATTCCTTAATGCCGACTGCACGAAGGGAAAAGATGGTGAAGAAACAAACGATTGATTTGCTGGTTGAGGGAGGTAATCGAAGCAAGTTCGTGCCATTCAAGTGATCATTTCGAAATTGTTTTGTGCCGTTCGTAAAAAGCAAATTTTTCACAGCATTCGCGTTTGTGGTTGAAAAAGATGTGAAAAATTTGTACTATGGATCTCGCATGATAACACAATAATGAAGGATCTGTGTTTGTGAACATGATACTCTCGCACTGATGTACAGGACCATTATCCGGTGAAATTAGCATGCATATATGACCGCGAAATTCCTTCGAATCTGTTCTAAACTTTTCTTTTTTAGTTCGGCATCTCTATCGTTTGCTTTTGTACCGATACCTTTCCGTGACTTTTCAGGCCTGGAAGTTCAGGCCCGACCAGCATATTAGACTTATTTATAGGCTCAGGCTCCAGCCGGTCTTGAACTTATGCCCCGGGACTGAACCGTCGCACACGGACGGTATGCAGTTTACCGGCATTACCGGTGTGGGGTTTGACTTGAGTTTGACATATTGACACATGAGTCGAGTTAGGCTTTCACTGGACACGTTGGAGACCCGTTTTAAATGATGACCACTCGGGACTTGTTTCACTTCTACGCCTTGAATTAAACTGTATGCGTATTGGCCGGAAAGCTAACATGCAAATAAACTTATTGGCAGAATGGTTTGCATGCTATGAGATCGAAAATCGACACTTGCATTACCGTCACCAGCATTCTGCCTTTTAAAGTGACTCTACAATTGATCGTTAACCGCGTTTGTTTGCAGTCATTTTTTCAGAAAATGAAGACTAGGTATCAGAAACCCAGATTTAGGAAATAGATTTTCAAGCAGGGTTGAAAAAACAAAATTTTTTTATTAACGAGCTTTTTTTTTAAAAAAAATTTTTTTTTTGATTTTTTTTTGACGAAAAATTTTTTTATTAGAAAAAGTGTTGCAAACGACGTTTCAGGATAAATGAAATCGATACAACATATTTTTCAAAAATTGAAAAATTTTCGCCTCAGACCGAACTTGTGTGGTGACACCCGGTAGTATTGTGCAGATTCCATGGTCTCCGACCAGTCTGAGGTTGATGTTCACTAACGATGTAACTCTGATGTATTGTAGCATGCCGTACAAGGTATTTTAATGCATCTAATGCCGTATATCTGAGATACGACCATCAAAATGTCGATTACAGCCCAAATCTTGCGCGTCAGATTGACTTTGCGCGCCCGGTTTTGCACCAGACCTGCATATATACATGTGTAGTAGCATGTAGTAGTACATTATCGGTGCCACATCACTATAAAAGACCAGCCCCGCGCATCCCTGTACGGATTTGGGGACAATACAGGGCGCCGCAGGCGCGATTTTGGAAAAATTGTCTCGTCCACAGAAAAAAGTGCCAATTTTTTGCCTCGAAAAAGGCCATTTTTGGACATTTTAGCCCATTTTGGGCAACTTTTTTTTATTAAAAAAAAGCAAAATCTGAGTTTCAAAAAAAAAAATTTTTTTTTTAAAAAAAAAATTTTTTAATTGACCACTTTTTTTTTGAAACAACCCTGTTTTCAAGTCGTTGCTTTGTGATGTTTGACGGAGCCCACACATTTACACAGGAGGGGAAAAAACGAAAAAAGTTTGAGGCAGGCATGTGCGAAACACAAGGTAATCCAATAGAAGATATTTTCAGCGTTTTATACTCAAACGTTTTTCTCTTAAACGAGATATAAAGCATTGCGCGAAACGCCATGTGTGATAAATAATAAACGAAACACTCCAAAAAATCAAGCCTTTTTAAAGCACCCTTTTACTCTAGCATAATTTTAAGCATCTGTGGAGAATGAAATAAGTTGTCAATTAGAAATAAAAATCGTCTAATTGTTCTGTGTTCAGGATGTGCTTTTCGTTATTCAAAACCCTACACAGCTCACACAAGGTTTACCACAACATGCGCAAGGCAGCCGTGCCACAGCGCACACACACAACAAAGCTTGCCAGCTGAAACATTGCTGTGTTGTCGCTGTGCTGGCTGTGTGTTGTCGTTGTGTGTGCGCTGTGGCATGGCTGCCTTGCGCATGTTGTGGTAAACATTGTGTGAGCTGTGTAGGGTTTTGAAAAACGAAAAGCACATCCTGAATACTAGATAATTAGACGATTTTTATTTCAAATTGACAACTTATTTCATTCACCACAGATGCTTAAAATTATGCTAGAGTAAAAGGGTGCTTTAAAAAGGCTTGATTTTTTGGAGTGTTTCGTTTATTATTTATCACACATGGCGTTTCGCACAATGCTTTATATCTCGTTTAACAGAAAAACGTCTGAGTATAAAATGCTGAAAATATCTTCTATTGGATTACTTTGTGTTTCGCACAGGCCTGCCTCAAACTTTTGTCATTTTTTCTCCTCCTGTAAAAATGTGTGGGCTCCGTGAAACATCACAAAGCAACGACTTGAAAATCTATTTCCTAAATCTGGGTTTCTGATACCTAGTCTTCATTTTCTGAAAAAATGACTGCAAACAAACGCGGTCAACGATCAATTGTAGAGTCACTTTAACGCGTGTCTCCTTGCGATGTCAGGTGTTGTCACACGCTATCCAATTACACCCCGACAGCACACAATTTCTTGTGTATAATTTCTTGTGTTTCTTGTGTGTTTTTTTAGAAAGGTTTACTTTTTTTGCTTCGTTTCACTTTTGTTTTCAACTTTGTAACCACGAGGCATATGCGCAAAACTAATACAATCGTTGACAAAATGGGTCGCATTGTGATAGTGATGTGCTACAGCCAGGGTTGGGCAAAAAAAGCGACGGCGTTTTTTTCTTAAAAAACGACATTTTTTTAAAAAAAGTCAGGTTCGTTTTTCGTTTTTTAATATGAGTTTCCTTGATTTTCCCTGATTTTTCAGTGAAAGTCCCCTGATTTTTCAAGGAAAATCAATTTTTTGCCCCCTTGTTTTTCAAAAAAAAATTCGATCAATTTTTACTTTTCTGTATTTCCCATTTTTTTTTCAAAAAATTTTCGACTAATTTTTACTTTGTCGAGATACGTCGATATACGGAGTTTGACTTTCAGTGATGACCCCGGCCAAAGTTGGTCCCATGATGCCGGTCTGATATGGGATCTTAACAACTTGCTAGAAAAGGGTTGAAACCCGTTTATTTTGCCTCAGAACACATAGGATTACTTCATTTAACCACGTTTTCTTCCCAGCATGAGCGTTTTCTAAATTTTTTGAGCATATTTTGGTCATCTGGGGGTTTAAAAAAACGTTTTTTTTGAAAAAAAAACAATTTTTCGATAAAAAAACGTTTTTTTGCTCAACCCTGGCTACAGCCCGTGTTACGCTGAGTGTGTGTATAGCCCTGCCACGAACTCATGAGACAACTATTTTGAAGTTGACTTGAACGGATCCAATAATGTTCCGGTTCCACGTATTTCGGAAATGAAAGAAAGACAAACGCATGTATTTTTCAAAAACACGCTCTCCACCCAGGGTTGGGCAAAAAACGTTTTTTTTTCAAAAAATCGTTTTTAAAAAAAATGTTTTTTTAAAAAGAAAACGTTTTTTTAAACGCCCAGATGGCCAAAATGTGCGACAAAAAAGGTGGAAAACGCTCATGTTGGGAAGAAAACGTGGTTAAATGAAGTAATTCTATGTGTTCTGAGGCAAAATAAACGGGTTTCAACCCTTTTCTAGCGAGTTGCTAAGATCCCATGTCAGACCCGCAGCGTGGGACCAACTTTGGCCGGGGTCATCACTGAAAGTCAAACTCCGTATATCGACGTATCTCGACAAAGTAAAAATTGGTCAAATTTTTTTGAAAAAAATGGGACAAAAAATTGATTTTTTCCTTGATAATCAGGGTACTTTCCCTGAAAAATCAGGGAAAATCAAGGAAATTCAGGATTTAAAAAAAACGAAAAACCACCCAGGCGTTTTTTTTAAAAAAACGTCGTTTTTTTAAGAAAAAACGCCGTCGTTTTTTTGCCCAACCCTGTACTCCACCACGGTACGTACTGTAAATTCCCTTTGGCTCCCAAAACATTTGTGCGTTGAACGACGTTGCTGTTCGCGTAAGCACGCCAGTTATTGAGCGTGTCGTAAGCTATCGACACACTCCACGTTGCTCGCCTGTTTGCAGTTGTGTGGGTTAGCTATTTGTTGCTTTTGTGACACAAAGTGAGTATGGTGTGAGCCTTTATCTATCTTCAAATTTATCCCCAAATTCACAAACAGAAGGTTGGTTTTCCCTTTGTCACATACAGTATGTACACCCACATTACACACACGTTACCTTCGAATTTCTCAAAGTCATGACCAAAAGGGATTAGATCGCAGGTGATTACGTAAACATGCAAGTCAGTGGAAAAGTTCTCTTTAGTGTCCCTCAAACATACCTTACTAACAACCAGCTAGCTGTTGTTAGCTAACATTGTTAGCTTTTTCCCAGCTTTTTTCGCAAACAATTTAGCCTTCCCAACCCCTGTCAAATTTTTTGCATTACCGTAGCCCGTTTTCACAACCATTCCCGCGCGTCGGTTTTCTGTGCTGTGGCAGCCCCTCATCTCACCCAATAGCATGTTGCGTGTTCTTGCGTTGTGAAAACGGGCTACGGTAATGCAAAAAATTTGACAGGGGTTGGGGGGCTAAAAATTGTTTGCGAAAAAAGCTGGGAAAAAGCTAGCACGAACTAGTGTGACAACAGCTAGCTGGTTGTTAGTAAGGTATGTTTGAGGGACACTAAGAAGAACTTTTCCACTGACTTGCATGTCTAATTAGAATCACCTGCGATCTAATCCCTTTTGGTCATGACTTTGAGAAATTCGAAGGTAACGTGTGTGTAATGTGGGTGTAGATACTGTATGCGGAAAGGGGAAGCCCAACCTTCTGTTTGTGAATTTGGGTATAATTTTAGATAGATAAAGGCTCACACCATACTCACTTTGTGTCACAAAAGCAACAAATAGCTAACCCACACAACTGCAAACAGGCGAGCAACGTGGAGTGTGTCGATAGCTTACGACACGCTCTATAACTGGCGTGCTTACGCGAACAGCAACGTCGTTCAACGCACAAATGTTTTGGGAGCCAAAGGGAATTTACAGTACGTACCGTGGTGGAGTACAGGGTTGGGCAAAAAACGACGGCGTTTTTTCTTAAAAAAACGACGTTTTTTTCAAAAAACGCCCCGGCGGTTTTTCGTTTTTTTTAAATCTTGAATTTCCTTGATTTTCCCTGATTTTTCAGGGAAAAGAACCCCGATTATCAAGGAAAAAATCAATTTTTTTGTCCCATTTTTTTCAAAAAAATTTGACCAATTTTTCGCTTTGTCGAGATACGTCGATATACGGAGTTTGACTTTCAGTGATGACCCCGGCCAAAACTGGTTTGATGCTGCGGGTCTGACATGCGATCGGAGCAACTCGCTTATAAATCCGTTGAAACCCGGTGTGTTCATTTTGCCTCCAAACAAAAAGACTGACTTCATTTAACCGTGTTTTCTTCAAATCATTATGCTTTTGCCAATCTTTTTTCGTTGCAGATTTTGGCCACCTCGGCGTCCCCCCCAACGTTTTCTCATAAAAAAACATTTTCTTTAAAAACGATTTTTTGAAAAAAAAACGTTTTTTGCCCAACCCTTGGTGCGGAGCGCGTTTTTGAAAAATACATGCGTTTGTCTTTCTTTTTCATTTCCGAAATACGTGGAACCGGAACATTATTGGATCCGTTCAAGTCAACTTCAAAATAGTTGTCTCATGAGTTCGTGGCAGGGCTATACACACACTCAGCGTAACACGGGCTGTAGCCAGGGTTGAGCAAAAAAACGTTTTTTTATCGAAAAATTGTTTTTTTTTCAAAAAAAACGTTTTTTTAAACCCCCAGATGACCAAAATATGCTCAAAAAATTTAGAAAACGCTCATGCTGGGAAGAAAACGTGGTTAAATGAAGTAATCCTATGTGTTCTGAGGCAAAATAAACGGATTTCAAACCCTCCCCGAGCAAGTTGTTAAGATCCCATATCAGACCGGCATCACTGGGACCAACTTTGGCCGGGGTCATCACTGAAAGTCAAACTCCGTAAACGTTTGAGCAATACAGTAACTGAACGAGTAGCGA
>JASAMV010000247.1:0-26448 GCA_030248065.1 Rhynchonema sp. JSB1_4
CTGGGGCGTAAAAGTGCATAAAGACTGACCAAATCGGCTGTCAATTGTTCAACAGCAGGCGAATTCAGTTGTCGCGCATATGGACTTTGATCGCCTACTGATCGTGAAAACATTGGCGAACTATGGCCGGACGCCGTCTCAATGCTGTGACTGAAACATTCTGCATCGATCAGACATTTACAAATTTGTATGATTTTGATTAGCTCCACGACACTTTCTCCTTGACTTCCCGTCGCGATACTTGATAATCGCACGAATACCTTAGGATCAATCATACAGGACATGCGAAGAGTATAGTCCGTCCACCAGCTCATGGCACCTTGTGTTGCTGCTGGCTGGTTTGTTCCCTTCCTCCACGTTCTAATGAAAGAGAAATTGCGTGTAAGCGATTTTGCAAAAACAAAACTAAAAAATAACTAACACGTGTCGAAAACGATTGAATTCGACCAATTTAAAAATTGAAATTAAATTAAAACCTATCAAACACGTTGATCTCATAAAAATAGCAATTTATGAGCAAAAAATAATTTTTTTCGGAAACTCAATTTCTATTACATAAGAATGTGGAGGAAGTGAACAAACCAGCCAGCAGCAACACAAAGTGCCATGAGCTGGTGGACGGACTATATACAGGAATGGGATAAGACATATATTTACGTTGTTTTTTCAGTTTAAAGCGAGTGTGCAATTGATTTATGACTGCGTTCATTTTGGCCCATTTTTTCTTGAAATGGAGACTGGGGATGGGAAATGTAGTGACGAATCCCCATGTGGCTTTGGAATCCAAAGCAGTGTAACGTGACTTTACTAAATATTACATGATTCATTGTATTTTGTCTACACACATTCTATCAGCTTATTTCCTGTGTGCTTGTGCTTGTGAGCTTCAGAGTTGGTTACGTGGTTTACGTGTGCCTTTGGAATAAAGTGTGTTGTGAAGCAAAGACAGTTTCACATTATCTGGCATCCCCTGCGGGAGCCGAACCCGCGGTCTCTATATAATAATATAATGACGAAAAGACTCTTTTTCGCTGTCGGCTTTCTACTGCTACATTATTCATTCCATTCCGCAAATCCAACTGCACTGCAACTGAACAAGCAACGCAAAGTCACACGTTATAAGCATTCACATTCCGTTATCAGTACGTGGGTTTTCTAGGCCCGCGCACTCTTGTCAGACACAACATAAACACGCACAAATATCGTCACGACAGGAAATCTTCCCTTTGGAATTGTATTTTCAAAAAGTTACTTTGTGATGTTTCACGAGGCCGACAAAGTCTTGCAGGAGGTGGAAGTCTGAATGTAAAGTACTGAAAATATTGGAGCCCAAATCCTGCTGCGTTTTTACGCAGGGCGGCTTCAAATTTTTTCGTTTCACACCAACAGCAAAACATTGTGGGCCTCGTTAAAAAAAAGAAAGCAACTTATATGAAATTCAAATTCCAAAATATAGATTTAACATTCCTAGTCTCAATTTCATGAAAAAAAGGGCAAAAATAAACGCCGTCACCAATCAATTGTATACTCGCTTTGAATATATTGCGTCCAACGAAGGCAAACGTGAACATGTGCATAAGTAGTGGTATTGGTCGCACAATGACCATATAAGAAGTCATCAAATAAATCTGGTCGGATGAATAAAGTGGCAAGTTAATTTGTTTAATGGTTATTCAGCGCTGTGTTGTTGCAGATTAATGCGACTAGCTGATGTGTCTTGTACACAATGCGTATTTATATATTGGAATGCTTATATATCCATATTACGTCGTGCGTTTGGCACAGTGCCCCACAGTCTTCTGCTGGCAACGCCAAAATCAGATCATAATGTGAATGTGGGACACTTTCACCTACAAGATAATATTTTCAGATATTTGTGATCCTCCTAGTGGACACGCACCTGGAAATCTCCCAACTCATTCAGCGCGTTGATCTCACGGTAAAACAGATATTGCACGCGAAGAAACTTTTCCTCCGGAGTCTTCACGCTCACTGCCTGCAGCACAGCGTCCGAAGTTTAAATAGAACAGCCAAAAAATAATCATTTTCTATGACGAAATAATATTGCTAAAATAATGTTCTCTAGTCAACTTTGGGAACATCTGCACGAAAAATGGGCGATCTATTTGATACCGGACTGGCCCGCCCGGGCTGAATGCAACTCGGCCCGCTGTATTTGCGCTGTGGCAGTTGCAACAGCTGCGCCTGATCCTCGAAGGATGATGTGGTCCGGAATTGTGGTGTGTGATGGTAGGATTGATGGCTGGCTGGACTCAGACTCGTTGGGCTGTCTGGCTGCAATAACTGGTATAGTCCAACCACTATCTCATGTGACGCCCGCATCGGTTCCACGTATTTCGAAAACGAATGAAAGAGAAATCGACAATATTCATTAACATGCCAAAATTTCTCGTTGATTTGTTTTAGAAATGTTTCGAAACACGTACAACCGTAACTGACGTCTCATGAGCTGATGATTGGACACTTTACTGCATAAAGCCCAGGTTCACAGCAGCTGCATCACATTCGCCTCACTCTGGTCATCGTTAGTGCGAATGCACCAG
Source organism: Rhynchonema sp. JSB1_4 (assembly GCA_030248065.1). Taxonomy (NCBI): domain Eukaryota; kingdom Metazoa; phylum Nematoda; class Chromadorea; order Monhysterida; family Xyalidae; genus Rhynchonema; species Rhynchonema sp. JSB1_4. Next base: position 2,565 of record JASAMV010000247.1, read on the forward strand.
ATAGACAGTAACCCCAGAAGGTCATCAGAATTTTAGCCTGAAAGACAACCTCATCTGGTAGCATAGCACTTGGTCGTGTGCTGGGCTTAACTTAAAAACCATTGTGCGACGGTTCAGCTCCGGGGCACAGGCACCGGTTCAGGCCCGGCCATTCAGGCCCGGCCAATTTGAACCAGGCTGGAGCTTTAGCCTAAGCTTATAAATGGGTCAAATATACCGGTCCTGAAAAACGGGGCCTGGAAGGTCGGGCCTGAGAATAACTTCCGGGCCTGAAAAGTAGGTGATACCTAAAAACTGACCTGTGTTGTTGGTTCATCGCTAGGTGGGCTCGTGGTGATGTTGACGATTGACTGTGATTGCCCCTAAATGTGGAATTTTAAATGGTTTTTGAAAGGCAATTTGTATACGAAATGCTATCAGGACGTAGTTTTCACTATCGTGTACAACGTCAGACATGCCTTGACTGGCTTAACTTACAATAGACAGTGACATGACAATCATATACACGGTGAAACGTTTGGCTTAAAGAAATGTCGTCAATTCACCGCGTCAAATCTTGGCGTCAATTCCCGCGCTCATTTGGGGCTTATGTCTTATTGCTTGGTTTGACGAATTGATTTCACGAATTGATTTGACGACAAAACCATTTGCCCATCGATTACTCCCCTAACCGAACGCGTTTCCAGATTGGCGGCAAAATGTCGGAATGTTATGCCGCCGATCGGTTCCACCAACTGTTTGCCGAATTTTTGCTGAAGAGAAAGTTTTCAACATGCAGAACTTGGTGCATTGACAATGGCAATGAGCCATATCAGGCCAAAGACCACGACCGCACCAGTTGACAAATCTAAAAACCACAATATATGCAGCTGTAGACAAAGTGAGTTTGCATTTTCGGCTGTAGACAATGTTGAATAGCAACGGGCAAATCCTTTGCGAACAAATAGTTCAATTTTTCTTCGACTGTCTGTTTGACCACGGCAGAGACGGCATACACAATTGCGTAAATACGACCAAAAACCATATGCGTCAAAATCTTGCCCTTCGATAACTGGCTATTGTGCGACGGTTCAGTCCCGGGGAACAGGTTCAGGCCCGGCCACTCAAGCCGATTCAGGCCCGGCTGGAGCCTAAGCCTATAAATGGGTCAAATATATGCTGGGTCTGAATCGGCCGGGCCTGAAAAACTGGACCTGAGAAGGTCGGTCCTGAACTTCCGGGCCTGAAAAGTCGCGAAATAATAACTCGCAGTTGGTGAAGCGATGCCCCTGTTGGGCAGAGGCCGTGGTTCGTTATTCGAGCCCAAATTGGAAAAAAAATATTTTTTTTGCTCGCTCAGGATTTTGGAATGTACTCCAGTACTTGTAATTTGTTATTATAAAAATAACTAACTTTGCACGTGACACTAATATGAAACTCTCAGAATATATGTGGAAGGAAGCGCAAAAGTGCTATACCTATGTACAGTACATTATACCTGACTTCTATATTTCAGCTCCTCAACCTCATTTTTGATTTCATTGAACGCTCGCTTCGCCTCGTCGGTCTTCTTCAGTTCCTCTTCAATTCTTCGGTCAATCTTCTTTTTATTCTTCTTTCTGCTGCTGTTTCGTCGTGGCAACATGTTAACCTATCTTAAACAATTGTGTCAAGAACTTCCAAACTCCAGCCAGGGATTGACATTGAGCACCGTATAAGTCGTCAGATACGAACTGCATGGACATTTAGAACTTTTTTTGGCAGCCTCCTGAACCAGTGGGCACGGGCCTAACCATACGCCTCAGCCTAAGTCTCCGCGTTACCAAATACCTAAGTTTTAGTTTAGTTCAATCCTGAGTCTGGGCCTGATAATGGGCCACCTGGGTAAAACAACGCGCGCGAGACCAAAAATCATGACATTTAATGCTGAAAGGACACGGTGTCAGCTGAAACTGCACAACGAGTATACAGTATGTATACTCTGACAATACTTTTGGGAGCAACTTTTCAAACAACTTGCCTGATCCGCAAAGCGCATCATGCGTGTGTTAGCTGCAGCCGTCACGTGACTGCCGGCCACTCAACACACAAGTCCAACGTACGTAGTGCTTTGCGAAATACTGCGAAACTCAGCTGGCTGCGCGTGCTTTACGTATCAGGCAACGCGTTTAAAAAGTTTCGCCCAAAAGTACTGTCAGAGTATGCATGTTGAGTTTATGGAGTTTATTCCCACTAAGTACGGCGCATCACTCATAATTGGTCGTTCAGCAGGTATCAATCACAAAGCATATAGTAAATTTCAAATTTTGTTGCCTCATGCATTTTTACAGACTCAGGGGAACTCCCGTTCGAAGTCGAGCCAGGCAACAAGCTCAACACACAGTCAACAAGCCACGCAGCTGACTCGTGTGCGTTTCGAATGTTTCAGTTACGCAAGCTGTGTGTGTCAGCTGCGTGGCTTGTTTGCTGTGTGTTGAGCTTGTTGTCTGCCTCAACTTCGAACGGAAGTTTCCCTGCGTCTGTAAAAATGCATGAGGCAACGAAATTAGGAACGTACTATACCATGCGCTCAAAGCAGTTGATTTTCTGCTTTGGGCATAGCATCAGAGCTCAATGATTAATGTCATTGACACTGCTCATACATTACCTTTCAGACTGCTTGCTGTTAGCTTGGCTGTTTTCACATAACCGGGCTAATTTTCCGTCAGTCGCATTAGGCTTAGATGAGTTTGGATCATGTATGTACTAACACCCAAATGAGCCAACTGATGGTCCGCGTTCGTCATCGCAGTTCTCGATTGCTGGAGCACACAAGAGTACCAACATTGAAGGTAACATCGAGGTGACTCATATACATGCAAGAATTGGTCCAAATGTGTCCGCCGTTTCCTGACCGGTGATACTCCTCCACCTCTATTCCTTCCTTCACACGATGCCCACCCGTGTCAAAGTACGCCAATGTTTGGGAGCTCGGATTTCAGCAGTGTGAGAGAAAGAGTATACGCATGCCGAGTCGCTAGTCTGACGTGAGATTTTTGGTCTTTTGTAAAGTGCACGAAGTACAGATTTAGGTTAGGTTTAGATTTAGATTTAGATTAGATTTAGGGGCCTCTTTGACGCTATTTGCACATCCACAACTTGTGAAACTAAGCGGCGCCTGCAATTCCCAATTTTGTTCCCAGCTCATCCCTGCACGTTACAAAAATCGGGCAAAAAACGTCGTCAAAACGAATATGATGATTTGCGAGAACACTTTCTAATACATTAACAGTACACAACCTCAAAGGCAGATACCATAACGTACTATAGTATCACTTATCCACTCATGCTGTTGTTGTTCTGTGTGTTGGCTTTGCCTCTCGTGCACTGCATCACTTGTCGATACAGTCGACCCTCTCTATAGTCACCATTTTCGGTCGCCACGAATTTTTTCTACCAGATTGACAATTATCACTTCAGATTCATGACCATACACAAGGTGTTCGAAATTTTTCCGGTATAGAGGGTCACCATAAGAAGCGAAGAGTGTACATGCGCAAGAGAGCTAACGGCAGCACCTTGATGTGTTGTCGTCGCTGCTGACACCGTCCGGCGCTGGGAGCTCACGCATGAAACATTGCAAATGTCACGTGAGTTTAATACTTGAAATAATATGAAAATGACCTGCTTGCTGGGTACATGGTCGGGAACAGACTTAAAAACCAGCACCGGTAGAAACCACGTGACAGAACTACAATCGACAGCTTGCATAACCGTGACATACATTTCATTATCTGTAACGATATCAGCACACATGAAAACATGTATCACATACGTTGTGCAGGCAAAAGTGCATGTTTACAACAGCACACTAGCAAAAACGCATGCATGGTCGCATAGATATTCGGAAATAAACAGCGCGCATCTGCATACATACAGTAGGTGCACGCACATACGCACGCATTTTAGCGCATTTCACAAAAATGAATCTAGGTGACTGACCTCCCGATGCACCTAGTGCTCCACAAATGAGTGCGTAAAGCGCGAACATTTTTGGTTCTGATGAAAAATTTCCGCATTATAATACACGCCAGATTTGCAGGCGTGCATAATACACTTGCGATCTTGTGCTGTGTACGTGAACTACAATTATTTTCTGTGTGGTATAAATAATTTTTGGTGGTCTGTAATTGAGTTATTCGTGGCGTTTCCGTATTTCATCTGCAAAGTCGTTATTTTATGACTTTTAAGATACTGTTTTAGGCATGTTTAGCGGTTAAGCAAGCGAATACAAACCGCAATTATGCTTGTTCGATATTGCTGCGTGGCATCAGTGTTATCGGCCGTTATCGCTTTACCGTCTGAAACACAACTTTCAAGCAGCAGATTTGAAAGGTGGGACAGTGGGATGCATCGTTTTCGAATATTTCTCACATATTTTTCGTGTTTTGACACCGTGGGCGAGACCACTACCGGAGTTTTCCACTTAAACCCCCAGAATATGGCCCTCGGGGGCTCTAAGTGGAAAATAGGTGTGGTCCCCAAACCATGAGTTCCTTATTTCAAGCTTCACCAAACTGACTAATAATCTATTTCTTTTGGTGGTGTCAAAACTTTATGAGGCAGAGGGCTTTTTGGAGGTGCAATGTTTGACCCTGCTGTCGGTGCCACGAACGAACGTGAAAGAAACATTCCGGCCGGTATCAAGGTAGGATCGGATCTAAATTGGCCACGTATGTGGGTAGCTTTTTGCGCATCGAGGTAATTTTGAAATTTACTGCCGCCACTAAGTTTGGGGTTCAGGCTTGTGTGCGACCAACTCTTTGAGACCGGCTGAAATTAGCGGCATCAGTAGTGATATTCTTAATTGATCCTCAATGCAAAAACTGTCACGCGGCGACAAAGCTACACCAGAGGCCATCAGATCCGATCTCAGGGGTATATGCTATATCGCTCTCGAATTTCCATAAATATTGATGCCTTTCCTTTTTATTCTTATTTATGTGCATTTCTGTCGCACAGATTATCGGGTGCTTCAAGACGCAATCGTCCCGTGGTGATCAAACTGCGTCCGAATGCCCCATTGACCCCGCAGGATTACGAGCGGGCAAAAGCGCAGCAGACGGGCGGTTTGTGCGGTTTATTTTATTGAGACTCTTTTTTTAAATTTTGAATGCCAATTTGGTTCCCGCGGAATCTGCGTTAATTTTTTGAAATCACCAACCACTGTACATATGTACATAATGTAGCTGCGTGCTGGCTACCATAGTATCACTACACGTCAACATGAGCCTGATTTCGGAGGTGGCAGATTAGTGAAACATTCACACGTTGCTGCTGATACAGGAAATGTTACATGCCGTAAAATGCAAGTTGGCGCATGAGAACTTTCTCTTTCTGTTCGTTTTTCAAGCACGACACCTCCGAAAAGGGGCTCATGTTGGCGTGTAGTTTGCCTTTAATATCCCATAAAGTTGTTGTTTCCAAATTTCCAGTGGACGGCGGTGGTAGTGCCTCCAATGTGCCGCGTCTTAGTCCCATTCCGCGGCCGAGACTGCGCGAAACCGCCGCATCCAACTTTGCCAGCGAGCCGACTATACGACGATTCAGTCCGCCAAATCAGGGGTTTGTCGGACATTTTTTGCTGTCTTTTCGCTGTTTTCTTTTCTTTTCTCAATTTCTTATCCATTTTATAGCGTGCCCGGCGTGCCAAGACTGCCCACCACACAAACAGTTGGTCCACCAATCGCAAGGGTACCGGACCCGATACCCAGGGGCGTCATTCCAGGTACGTGCACACCTGTGCAAACAGTATGGAATTATGTTTTCATGTGAAAGCGAGAATTTTCGACCAAATATTCTAAAAAAATTAAAAAAAAATATATTTTTGCTTTTAACATCTTCTCAACTTGACGTTTTCAGGCTCCGTGCCGCCACCTCCTCCGGCGCCAGCTGGCATTCCACCTCAATTGGCGCAAATACTGGGACTACAAAATTTGGGCATCCCAGGTTTGTAGTGTGGTCAACTTACGGCAATATTCTGGTAATTGGATAGTTAGTAGAACCTTTCTTGGACTGAAACACGCAAAAGTACGAAAATTAAGCGAAAATTCGTGTATCAAACGTTTGACCGGCGTAAAACTTGCTTCTTAGTGGTCACGAGAACACACCGTTTACGCTGGTCGAATGAATGCTCATTATTCGAAACATGTGGTCCAACAGCCACCAGGCCGAAAGATGATATTTATGGTACGGCGATGAAGTAAAAGCTTACGCGAAAAAACAAATTTCACACTTTCATACACAATAATTGTGTTTATTTCCAGGTCTGGTTGCACCGCAGTCCCCGGCCGGCCCGATTAGTAATCTGCCGGGCGGACTAGATCCAAGTCAATTGGCTCAATTCGCGGCACAGAATCCGGCGTTGGCACAAACGTTCCTCGAAAGTGGCGGATTCCGCACGGGCGCACCCTCGCCATTTGCACCTTTGGTACGAATTGTTGTTGTTGGTTTGGGAATTTTTTAGTGTCCCATCTGGACATCTATAGCCAGTTTCTATTCGATATAAATTTAGAATTTTACCTAGGGGTAGAATTTTCCGCAACCAAATTTGTGTGTGAAGGTTGACGTTGTGCAAAATGTTTTCCCGGCGGTTTGTTCCGACTTTTGTTACACTTCTGCTTATATACAAATATTTTCTCGGAAAGTCGATATTAATGACAAATTTTTCGATTGAAAATTCTACCCCTGGTTAAAATTTCACATCTACACCAAACAGAAACTGCTCCTGGTACGTTCGCACCGACGATGTTCCGGGGCACCGGCCGCCTGTAAAAAAAACCGCGCGACGAAACCGACAATGAGAAACATGCCACACAATTACAGTAGGTATGATCCATTCTGTTTCAGGGATCGGCATCTTCAATTCCCGCCTTTCCCGGTGCTCAATCGGGCCTACAGCAGGCGTCGCCCAGTCAACCGCCTGGCTTGTTGGGCATGCTCACCAGAATTGGGTCACAATTGGCGCAGAATAGTGAGTTTTGGTTCAAGTTCAGAGCCGAATTGATTGTAATTCTCTCTTCACAATAGTTTTCTCTCTTTTGTGTGTTTTTGCGGAGGATAGTTAGTTGCCAGCCAGCCACTAATCTCCCAGTTACTATTGTTTCTTGTGAATCTTTTTTTATCGTGGCCGAAAATTTCGAGCCACGATTCTGTCACAATGAAGATTTTACCTTGGTAGACCGCATACGAGTTATCCTTGCGGGCACGCATTCCGCTAGATCTGTGCATGCAGTTTCGGCCCATAATGCCAGAATGCAATGGCGGTGACTTTGTCATTGGCGCTTTTGTCATTGACAAGGCCCAGGGCGCCGTTGCAGCCTGGCAGTATGGGCCGAAACTGCATCCACAGATCTAGCGGAATGCGTGCCCACAAGGCTAAATCGTATCCTTATTGATCTATCATCTTTCGTGCAAAGCACGTCCACGAGACAGCACCCAGTGCACTTAGCATAGGAATGTTCTGGGTCAACCAGTGTCATCAAAATCGATAAATCATCACAGGTGGTATCGGCGACATTCTGTCCAGAGGCGGCCCAAATGCCGCAGCCAATCCAGCTGGAGCGCTCTCATCGATTTTGGGCGCTGGTCAGATTCCCGGTTGGTTCGTTGTTAATGATGTTTCATCGTCATGCGGTATTTTATAACTGAAAAGCGCGGAGCTTCAAGTTGAACGGGCTCAATATCACTATTTTTAAGCGAAGATGAGCAAGACGCATATCAAAGAATAAGTGCATCCCCGCATTTTCAGGCATCGCCGGTCGTGCCCCACCCTCGGTTGGCTTGCCCCGCCTGCCCGGCTTGCCCCTGTTGCCCGGGGGCATCCCCAAAGACACGAGTGGTCAGATTGATGTGGTGAAGCTAATGTGTGAGTGGGGAGTGCGCTGATTTGAAATGGTTTATGTACATGGCATAGTGTCCCCTCTTAATAATATAGGTGCATTAGACATAGTGAAACGAACCATGCGTTGAACATGTTTGAACGACATTTTCGTGACGAAACTTGCTGGCCTCTAAAAATCCCTCCACAAAGCAGCTTACGAATAATATACTGAATATCAATTGTAGTTGCCGAAAATGCCCTATTTCCGCTCACACCGTTGTCAGCACACTAATGATCATGTTAGTCTGTTTTGTTAGTCTGTCGGCCTCAGTACTTAAGGATTTCAACACTACAGCATAGGAAAAAAACAGACTGACATCGACAGACTAACATGAGCACGATCCTATCTTTAACACTGTGTTTCGTTGTTCAAAGAAAATGGCTTTCATTATGCGATTTGAAAGTAAATTGGTTCCAGCATCCGATAACGGCAAATCATTTTGCACGTAGCAGTGTGTAAAAATGGAAAATGCGCACTATAATGTTTCGCTATTTGTGTTTCTTACCTGTGAAACTTTTGCTTACCCGCTGAATGTATTGTGTGTTTGGCGGACACGAATTGCGCCTGGATCTGGCGCTGTTTTGGCAGTGAAATTTGTGGATGCCCCCGCAATTTACTGTCCATATCCTACTTATTTTTTAGGCTTTGCCTTAGGCTTACGAACCGAATTCTGGCTCTATTTGGCGCTGGTTTGGCAGTGAAATTTGTGGATCCCCCGCAATTTACAGTCCATATCCTACTTATTTTTTAGGCTTTGCCTTAGGCACACGAAACGAATTCTGCCTCGATCTACCGCTGTTTTGGCAGTAAAATTTTATGGACCCCCTCAATTTATTGTCCATATCCTACTTATTTTTAGGCTTTGCCTTAGGCACACGAAACGAATTCTGTCTCGATCTGGCGCTGTTTTGGCAGTGAAATTTGTGGACCCCCTCAATTTATGGCCCATATCCTACTTAGTTTTTAGGCTTTGCCTTAGGCACACGAAACGAATTCTGTCTCGATCTGGCGCTGTTTTGGCAGTGAAATTTGTGGACCCCCTCAATTTATGGCCCATATCCTACTTAGTTTTTAGGCTTTGCCTTAGGCACAACGAAACGATAAGCTTTATTCGCTGTTATCACCCATTTTGGGGGAAACGAGCAGGTAACGCAGAACAAAGCTGAAAACACGATCTGACTGCGTCGACAGTGGTCGTGGCACTGCTTTGAGTAACTCCTGTGTTTTTGTGCAAAAACTTTCTCTGCGAAAATAATAGAGCGAAAATGTTGATTTGAGATTCAATCCTTCCCAAGCTGTTTCCCAGCAGCCACCTTGCAGATTTAAAGTCAGCGCAGCACACGCACACACACACACAACACACAGACACACAACACACTGCTGCAGCACAGCAGCGACACACACACACTCGGTCGCACTGCTTGTGTTTATATAAAGCATTAAGCAGCCGTCAGCAGACGCCCGTATGTCCTAGTGGTCAATGGCTTGGCTTTGTGATCGCACGCGTTGCGCACTCGGAGGTTCAAAGCTCGGCCGGTCACATGATAAACACTTTTTGCTGGTTTTTCTCATTATACCTATGTGAACAGACACCGTGATTGCAAAAATAGTGTAGAAAACGTGATGCAATAAATAAAACTATTTGAATTCACGCATTCAACACGTTTTAATGTGATTGCACCACAAAGCAACAAGTTAATGGCTCCCTATGTAAGTGACACAAATTGCAACCAGTTCAGAAACATCATGAGGCGTATTTTCTATTTTTACACACTGCCGCGTGCAAACTGATTTGCTGTGATCGCATGCTGGAAGCCATTTTCTTTGAGAAACAAAACGCAGTGTTGAAGATAGGATCGTGCTCATGTTAGTCTGTCGATGTCAGTCTGTTTTTTTTCTCCTATGCTGTAACGTTACAGAAAACGACAGACTAACAAAACAGACTAACAAAACAGACTAACATGATAATTTCTGTTGTCAGCAAGGTATACTCTGACAACACATTTGGGAGAAACTTTTCAAACGCGTGTTGCCTGATCCGTAAAGCGCACGCAGCTCTCGCAGCCAGCTCAGTTTCGTTGCAAATCACCGCATTGGACTTGTATGTTGAATGGGTGGGCAGTCACGTGACCGCTGCAGCTCACACACGCATATAGTAATGCGCTTTGCGGATTAGGCGACACGTTTGATAAGTTTCTCCCAAGAGTATTGTCAGAGTATACATATGTATGTACGTACACACATCCGATCCGACCGCCAACCCACCAAAACACCCTCCATTTTTGCAGCGCAAGTCACGCGCCGTGTGACAAACGGCACAACGCTGTCCGATGTTTTGCCGCCGAATCGGCTACAGACGTTTGCCGACAATCTCACGAATGTGTTGCTGCCGAAAACACCGGATTTGGATTTAACCAAATTTATGGGCAGATGGTTTGAGGGTATCAACAGTCCGCGAGCAACCGAACAAAGATGTGTGGTCCACCATTGTGAGTTAAAGGATGGATGGGGTCGTATGTATGTATGGAACGATTGAGCTTTGGGGTTTGGAACCTATCAACCTTGAGAGTAACGACGATTGGACCACTTTGGCATATCCTTCGGCAACTCGTGTCAGTATAATTGCCCTGGTTTTGTTCCCGCCATCGTGTCAAAGGCAACCCACGACAGATCGTTACTCAGCAAATCTGCGTTATCCTTCGGATTGCTGCTCCACAAGTTCCACAAGTTCCACAAGCTCCTCCTTCTGAATGCCGGAGCTTTCCACGTAAACCCCGAGTGGGCCTCAGCAGAAAATGGTGCAAAAATAGGTCCTCCGGCAAAAAAAAAGAAAAAATCGGATTATACCTTCCGCGGGTTTAAGTCAAAACTCCGCTGAGAAAATTCGTGTCTCGATTGAGTCCTGTAGAATAGACGATGTGGATGACCCTTCATGAGAATTTGTCATTATCGCATTGCCCGCTAATGATGAGCTTCTTCTACAAATTCCCGAATCACGACAACAAGTCAGCAGATTATTTTCTGCTTTCCCTTGACGCAGATGGCGGTCTGACGGACAACCAGAAAACAGCGACCTTCACCGCGCTCAAGATCTACCGGGAATTCAACGAGTTCGGTCAAGTACGCTACTCGATCGGGTACGCGTTCCGGGGCGGTCACAACAACGGGATGCTGCAGATGCACAGCAGTGAGACGCCAGACCCGACGCCTTGTATGTTTTCGGGGCATGAAGCGTTTTTTTGCTGTTCGCTTCACTGAAATTGGGTTGAAACATCAGCGGGACCCGTGTGAGAACCGCCGCAAAATGACAATGATGTAAACATCTGGCTCACTAACGTGCAGTACTTAACAGGCAGCATTTTGTGACTTTCCCACGCCCAAGCGCCGTACTAGGTCACACGCGTGCGGGTGCGTGCGATAGTTAAAACCAAAAGTAGATACCGTAAAAACCTAAATAGAAGGGGGGCTCTATTAACTCACTGACCCCATTTTGGGGGGGCTCTATTCCGGGGGGGCCTCTATTAATTCACTGACCCGAACCTGAAAAATTGTTCCCAGAAATACCCCCAAAAACCCCTAAAAACGGGTTTGAAAGGATGTTTTTCGCTTGTAACCGCATTTATTCGTGTCTATTCGTCAATAGGAGGCGTATTATGTGCTCTGAACAAACAACAAACGTGCATAAATGTACCTGTACACCACTATCAAGCCTTAATACACTACAGTATAGGGGATGTTACTTAGGGGGGGGGGCTCTATTCCGGGGGGGGGGGGCTCTATTAATTCACTGACCCCTTTTTGGGGGGCTGTATTACGGGGGGGCTCTATTCCGGGGGGGGGGGCTGTATTTAGGTTTTTACGGTAATTCTTAAAGGGGGCGCGACATTATACATTTTTGGTGTGCCACACACCAATATTACTGCAGAAACGACAAAAAGACATCTGAAGTAACATGTTTTGAAAAGACAATGAGGTCGAACTTCGAAGATTTCATTCAGAAATTCACCTCCGAATGTCGACTGCAAGGAACAAAGTTCAATCTGCTGTAGTCGCTCGGCTCCGTGAAAATCAGGCATCCAGCTCAAAAAATGAAACAAGAAAATGTTCCAAAGACGAATTCCCACAGCGACCCCATGAATCGGACAAGCGCATGATTCTAAAGAGGTACAATTTTATAACACAGGGAATTTTCGTTTGGGCCACACTGTGAGATATACATGAAGCACTAATTTCGACCAGCGCAAAAGTTCTTCCCCTACGTCTAACGAACATCTTTCACGCTGGTCGAAATTAGTGGTTCAAGTCTATCTCACAGTGTGGCCCAAACAGACATTTCCAGTGTTATAAAATTGTACCTGTTTAGAACCATGTGTTTGGCCCTAAACATTTTCTTGTTCCATTTTTTTTTTGAGCTCGATGCCTGGTTTTCAGGGAGCCGAGCGACTACAGCAAACTGAACTTTGTTCCTTGCAGTAGACATTCGGGGGTGAATTTCTGAATGAAATCTTCGAAATTCGACTGCATTGTCTTTTCAATACGTGTGACTTCAGATGTCTTCTTGTCATTTCTGCAGTAATATTGGCGTGTGTCATTCCAAAAATGTATAATGTCGCGCCCCCTTTAAGCACACGTGCACGCAAATTAATCGTACGCCCGCGTGCGCACTCGTGCAGCTACCCCTTCCCTGGAAATGTACTCTACACATTTACAACATCAAACAAAGAATGTCTCGTTCTAAATGTCTTAAATTTTTTGAAATGGACCATATCGACCTCTTATCAGATTGGGTCTACAAACTCGGTCCCGAAAGCGACGACCATTTCGGCAATCCACAATACGAATGGGCGGTGGTGAGCAACTGGGTGAAATATCCGGTTACGGTATTGGTGCGTGATCCGGACAAGTTCAAGAAGGAATACCAGGAGGAAGTCTTACGGTAGGTGGTGATTACGGTAGCTCTTTCGCATGAGATGCTAATGTAAATTTGCTGCGTGTCAAGCAAGACCTCCCGCCAGGGTGTTTTTTCGTGTATCACTGTCTTTCTGCGCTTGGTGTCATCAAATCTTTAAAAAAATTCAACACTACGCCAACACGAGCCCGATTTCGGAAGGGGCAGATTGGTGAAACATTCAGACGTGGCTGCTGATTTGGGAAACGTTACACGTTGTATTGTACTGATAGAGAACAACGTGGTGCATGCGGATTTTCTCTTTCGTTGCTTTTTTGCACATACACCACCCCAGAAATCGGGCACATGTTGCCGTAGTTTGCCTTTACAGTACACTGCAGCTTCAACATAGGGAAGCCTTCTTTCTGTTAAGACTCCAAGCTCAGTGAATATTCCTCAGCAGGCTTTTTTAGGGCGCCCTTAGTCATAGTGGAAAATGGAAATGAAAAAATAATCTATGTCCAAGTTTTCCATTTCCATTTTCCTGACTAATGGCATATTGGAAAATGGACAATGGAAATGAAACAAAACATTTTCTCTGTATCAAATCTGACCAATCAGCGGCCGAGAATTAAGCGGAACAGAAAATGTTTTTGTCACATGTCAAAATATGACTGCTGCAGAAAATGTTTTATTTCATTTCCACTTTCCATTTTCCAGTGTGCCCTTAGTCACATTAGAAAATGGAAATGGAAAACTTAGACATAGAATGTTTTTTCAATTTCATTTTCCATTTTCCACTACCGCAGTTTTCCACTTAAAGCCCCGGGGGCTCTATGCGGAAATTGGTGGAAAATGGACCCTCCGTCCAGAAAGAAAAAATCCAATTAGAGCCCCCGGGGGCTTTAAGTGGAAACGTTTCCACTTACAGCCCTCGGGGGCTTTAAGCGGAAAACTGGGTGTTTTCATCGTTGTCAGTAGGGACACTTTAGGCCAGCATTTCGACATTCTGATACCATATTTCAACCTGATTGTGAGGATCTTCATCTAAACGTGGCAAAACGTTGGTAAAACAACAGAAAAGTGCGGTATTTTGGTCATTCTTACACTAGTTTGAACTATTTTGGCAAGTTTACTGTTCGATGTAAAATCAATGGTCCGTAAAAAAATAAATCCAATTAGAGCCCCCGGGGGCTTTAAGTGGAAAAATTTCCACTTAGAGCCCCCGAGGGCTCTATTCGGGGGGGGGGGGGGCTTTAATTGGAAAACTCCGGTATGACTAAGGGCACCCTTACAAAGCGGCAGTTCCCGGTGACCACATAAACCACAGACTGTATCATGAAACATCAGATCCGTTGCGTGCTATACACAAGTACGGACTTAGAAAATTACAGTTACCTCGAGGACCAAGGTTTCATCAATGGTTTCATCCGTGCTTTCAACATGCTCCAACCAGCCAGCTACGCAAACTGCCAATATTCAGAGTCGACATTCCAGGTTTTCGGATAGAAGATATAATCTCATTTTCTGAAATTTAGAGTCTCATCCCCCTTGATGATCGTTGTTGTACGCGAAATTATAAAATATCTCGGATCTCCGGTTTATTTTCTCGTTTTTTGCTTGGTTATTGCTTACGTTTGTATAACTTGATGCGTGTACATGTATTTTGTGCAATATCTTTTTGCGGTGTGATGACTCTTTAATTGAAGCAGTTTTGGGACGGGCGTAGCTCAGTGTGTTATCGTGATTTATTGTGCAATTGGTATTGTTTTATTGTTTTTGTTTGTAATATCGCCACTTGCATAAAGTAACATATAGCAGCAGCTACTGTATAAACACTATACAATCTTAAACAAACTAAGGACTCTCTAAGTGGTCCAAACGTGACCTGAAAATATAATATTGTGTCATGGGTTTGATCAGAGGCAATAGTTCGTTTTCACCCGTACGTACATACGTAGTACTGCTGTTTTTGCCAAATAGCACCCTCAAGGACAAAAGGGAAACAGCAAAAATTTAACAATAACATCCTCGTGACTCATAGTTGGATGACGTCAATATTTGCATTGACTTTCATATCTGGGTCACCAATAACTACCCCGAGCCGCTGACCGATTCAGTTGTTTTATGAACACAGCTCACACTCCATTCACGTGACATAATGTTTCGCTAACAATTGCTGCGAACTTGATAATTCAAGTTTTTTTGGCTCGCTTTTGTTTTTGCACACGTAGACACACCAATTCCTCCGCACGAGTGTTGGCGAATATAAGATATGCGGCCAAAGCCAATTTCCATAGCAACCAGCACGAGACAGGGAGTTGTTGCCGGGTGGGTGTTGTATATTATTTATTGCAGTTCATGGTTTCTTCGCAATCTAAATGTTATGTGGGAGTACTACTGTTGCTTCATTTACATACAACTGAAAAAACGTGCGGATTCTATGAATGACTTTCTCTCTCATTTACAGAACCTGCACAATGAAATTCACAATCAGAACGGAGGGTGGTTCTTCCGCTGCTTTGGATAAATAATTTCGTTTCGTGAATGATGACATTTAGGATTCTCTCCCTGATCGTCTTTCATTTCCTTTGGACTTTCGGTCGTGGCTGCAAACTGCCTGATGCTCCACACGTTTTCGTGACAGCACCGTCGAATCAGACAATCATTGAAGTGAGCTGCGGATCGAGCAAAACTGGCTCATCTGCGTCGCTGGAAGGGGGTGATGGATACTTCCTGACAAGAGAAAACGGAGTTGCTGTCGCTCCGGCCGGGTGGGTGTTTGAATCGCTGCTTTTACTGGCTGTCGGGCGAACTAAGGCTAAATCCGGAATCCGGAACCCGGAAATAATTTGCATGCAGAGATACGAAACATTTCTGAGCTCCGGAAAGATTTCCGGAACACGCAAGAATTTACCATGCAAAATAATGCGTTTTCCGAAAATATGTCCGGATTCCGATTTCCGGATTCAACCTAAGCCCGCGTCCATAGTAAGATCAAAGCGGAATAGCGCCAAAAGTCTTAACCCGAAGCCTGAGCCTGATCTTTGCTATACTAGGCTTTCACTTAGGCTTGCATGGGGCTTCAGCCGAAACCGGTCTCAAGTTCAAGTTCAAGTTTTTTATTGCATCAGAAGCAACATGGCAACGTCAACAACACGCATAAGCTGGACAGTAACGACGAAACCATAAACAATTACAAGTGTTTAGTGGGCCAGTGGATAGTTACGGATCGAGAGATGTAGATGATGATAAGGAGCAAAAAAACACAGAAAACACAGAAACACAGCATGATCGGTCAATTACATTTCACACACGTACGGAATAAATTTCACTGGCAGCAATCGCAATTTGTACAACAATTCAACAATCAAGCTTTGCGAACGAATGACTCCTTTGAATGTGCCCATTCGCAGGAAAACAGCAAAATCAGGTAAAGCATTGTAAAGATGGGACATGATAACAATAGCACTGGTAGCGAGAATATGAGTTTTAGCACGTGGGATACAAATGGCACGAGAATGATTAAGACGAGAACTGGAGCGAGAATTGGAATCAGAAATGAACGAAATAGAGTCAACAGGAGCAGCACGAATACCAAGAACATAAGAATGCATCAATCTCATGTTCTTTCCAACAAATTACGTGAATAGTCATGAATAGGATAGGTCACCTCACACGAATAGTACATGACAGAGCAAATCAAGGTTTGATACAGATAACGCATGACAGACACAGGTAGATCATTACGAAAGGTACGGTACAATGAACCAGCAATTTTCTTCACTTTCACAGACGTGGCAGTAGTATGCAGACCAAAATCAAACTTGGAATCAATAACAGCACCCAGATATTTGTTTGCATCGACAACATCAATCAGACATTCAGGTCTGGAGTAGAGGTTCGTAGGTATTGGTCACACAATGACTTTATAAGAATTGGTCAAATTATTCTTTTCCTGAATCGGAAAGCAGGAAAGTGACGGGGCAGTGACGTTGCGTTGCGCGATCACACACAAAGCATGCAGTCCACAAAATGTTTCAGACCGGCAGCAACGTGGGTCTCTACTGGATTATTTTCAGTTGAAAATGTTTTGTGAGAATCACCAATTGCACAGTGGTTAAGGCCGCACTGAACTTCCGGACTTGAAAAGTTTAACGTGAAAATTATGGTTTATTTGATGAATTCTTATATGATCATTGTGCGAACCAATGCCAGAAACGGTTCTCGTAAACGTCACTGTGTTTCCAGGCGACCTGTTCGTTTCGAGTGCGTGAAGGGCAGTGGGTCGGATCACATCTCGGCCTGGCGTTGCCTGCACGCACATATGGGCAACGCGTTGCCCGTGTGTTTGTGCCCGATACCGCACCATTACGACAAGCATGTGCGAGTGCAGATGCGACCATACTCGCCAGGTATGATGTACTTGCTCGTTGTCGCTTTTCAACATTTTTCACTAACCATATCACTATTTAGGTTTTACCGTGAAAACCTAAAAAGAGGCGGCTCTATTTATTATTGGTCCAAATCTGAAAAAGTTTCCCTTTGAAATTCACCTAAAAGTGATTTTGGAGCCGGTTATTTGGCTATAATTTCATTTATTCGTGACCATTCATCAACAGGTGTATAATTACTTTTTTCAATCAAATCCTATGTTATACCATTACATATGTATAGTCCAGCCACGTGCTCATGAGACGACTCTTTTTAAAGCTTGCTTGGCCAGATTCAAAAATGCGCCGGTTACACGGGTTTTCGCAAACAAAAGAAAGAGATTGGGCCGAGAGACATGATGACAAGTTCCAGCTGGCTGACCTCAATTTGTTGCGTGCTTACGCAAACAGCAACTTCGTTCAACACACAAATGTTTTGGGAGTCAAAAGGGAATTTACGCACCGAGGTGGAGAGCGTGTTTTTAAAAAATACATGCGTTTCTCTTTCTTTCATTTCCGAAATACGTGGAACCGGAACATTATTGGATCCGTTCAAGTCAACTTCAAAATAAGTCGTCTCATGAGTTCATGGCTGGACTATACATAATAGTATAATTCACTGGCTCCACATGGCACGTTTAAACTATAACTTTTTATTCAGCCCGATTACTGGACGAAGCGCGCACGACCCACCAGCGTGCCATTTACACCGGTGATTATCTACAACCGACATGCGCTGTCGGCTGGACGACTGTTGCTCTGCCCGATAACGAATGTCAACCGTCGGGCCTGTTCGAATCAAAAGTTGTGCTGAACGAGCGCGAATGTGCCGGTTGGTCTCATCACGTGTATAGTAGCACTACGCCAACATGAGCCCGATTTCGGAGGTGGTAGATTAGTGAAAAATTCTGACGTGGCTGCTGATTTGGGACTCGTTGCACGTTGTGGAATATATAACGTGGCACATGAGGATTTTCTCTTTCCATAGTTTTATTTGTAACGACACCACCTCCGAAATCGGGCTCAAGTTGGCGTAGTTTGCTTTTATGTGTTAGCGCGGCCTTAAGCAAAACGAGGCGAAATAAAAAAGTACAACAAGAATACAATGGAGAAATAAAAAGTATTGCCTATTTCCTAAGGTGCAGTTATACATGCATTGTACAATTTGGGGTTGAGGACAAACTGTTTGAATATCGCATTTTGTGGTAGAGTTGCTGCGCTTACTTTCGACCAGCGTAAACGTATTCCGCGACTTTTCAGGCCCGGAAGTTCAGGCCCGACCTTTTCAGGCCAAGTTTCTCAGGCTCGGCCAATTCAGGCCCAGCATATTTGACCCATTTATAGGCTCGGGCTTAGGCTCCAGCCGGGACTGAATCGGCCGGGTCTGAACCAGTGCCCCGGGACTGAACCGTCGCACAATAGCGTAAACGTTGTGCCCCTGCATCAAAATGTACAACTTCCACGCTTGTCGAAATTACCAAGAGTGCTCCAACTCTATCACAAATCATGATTATAACAAAAATTAGTCCAGATTGTCCACAAGCCCAAGATGAACAAAGTATAACCGCACCTTTTTTGAAGGCTTTGACACTGACTGGTAACATAACTTTACAGAGCACATGTGGCGTCTACAACAACAGCATAGCCGACAACCAACCACCACTCAGCGCAACCCATCCCCCGCTATCGGTTGTGTCCCGGTTCTGCAACCGGGCGTACGGTATGTCTCATGTGATGTTTCACTAGTATTGCGACACAGACTGTATGGCACGACAAACTAGGCATGGGAGCTGTATCAGCATTGAAGGCAACGCCACCGCCGGCCAGGCATGCCACAATAAAGCCGCGTCTTCTGCCTGGACCGCCATGCATGCCCACGCAAAGCCGTAAACCTGCGTCAATTTTTTTTGGCATTGCCGTATAGTCGTGTAGTGTTTGTCCTCAAAGTTGGTACTGCTTGTATGGTTTGGATTATGAAAATTCCGGGCTGGGATCGCTGGCAGGAACATGTGTCCGTAGCGCGATTGGTTGAGCGCTTTGCTCACTATTCCGCGACTTTTCAGGCCCGGAAGTTCAGGTCCGACCTTTTCAGGCCCAGTTTTTCAGACCAGGCCGATTCAGGCCCAGCGTGCTTGACCCGTTCATAGGCTTAGGCTCCAGCCGGGCCTGGTCGGGCCGGCCTGAACCTGTGCCCCGGGACCATAGCTTGTAAGTCCTTGGTAACTGTAGAGGGAGAACGGTTGGCCGTCCAGAGCACTTTAAAGGAGCAAGAAAAGCGGACGAGCACTTTAAAGGAGGCAGAAAGGCCAGCCTAGCACTTTTAAGGAGAAAGAAAAGCCGACCGGGCACTTTAAAGGCGTAGAGAGGCCGAATCGCTGTAAAAGGGAGGAAAAATGCCCAAACGCTTGGTATCGGCTAAAAAGGGCGTCGATCGGCCGTCACTGGGTCTAATGTATAGATTAGTGAGCAAAAAGGGAGTGAAAACGCGCTCGGCGAAAAAAAGGGCGTCAAAGCGCCATAGACTACAGTAAGCTGTACATGCGCGCTGTTTGCATGAAAATGGGCGTAGGTTGGCGCCCACCTGGTGTCGCACCTGCGTATTATTGAAAAAAGGGAGTGAAAACGCGCTCGGCGAAAAAAAGGGCGTCAAAGCGCCATAGACTACAGTAAGCTGTACATGCGCGCTGTTTGCATGAAAATGGGCGTAGGTTGGCGCCCACCTGGTGTCGCACCTGCGTATTATTGAAAAAAGGGAGTGAAAACGCGCTCGGCGAAAAAAAAGGGCGTCAAAGCGCCCTAGACTACTGTAAGCTGTACATGCGCGCTGTTTGCATAAAAATGGGCGTAGGTTGGCGCCCACCTGGTGTCGCACCTGTGTATTATTGAAAAAAGGGAGTGAAAACGCGCTCGGCGAAAAAAAGGGCGTCAAAGCGCCATAGACTACAGTAAGCTGTACATGCGCGCTGTTTGCATAAAAATGGGCGTAGGTTGGCGCCCACCTGGTGTCGCACCTATGTATTATTGAAAAAAGGGAGTGAAAACGCGCTCGGCGAAAAAAGGGCGTCAAAGCGCCCTAGACTACTGTAAGCTGTACATGCGCGCTGTTTGCATAAAAATGGGCATAGGTTGGCGCCCACCTGGTGTCGCACCTATGTATTATTGAAAAAAGGGAGTGAAAACGCGCTCGGCGAAAAAAAGGGCGTCAAAGCGCCATAGACTACAGTAAGCTGTACATGCGCGCTGTTTGCATAAAAATGGGCGTAGGTTGGCGCCCACCTGGTGTCGCACCTATGTATTATTGAAAAAAGGGAGTGAAAACGCGCTCGGCGAAAAAAAGGGCGTCAAAGCGCCCTAGACTACAGTAAGCTGTACATGCGCGCTGTTTGCATAAAAATGGGCGTAGGTTGGCGCCCACCTGGTGTCGCACCTATGTATTATTGAAAAAAGGGAGTGAAAACGCGCTCGGCGAAAAAAAGGGCGTCAAAGCGCCCTAGACTACTGTAAGCTGTACATGCGCGCTGTTTGCATAAAAATGGGCGTAGGTTGGCGCCCACCTGGTGTCGCACCTATGTATTATTGAAAAAAGGGAGTGAAAACGCGCTCGGCGAAAAAAAGGGCGTCAAAGCGCCCTAGACTACTGTAAGCTGTACATGCGCGCTGTTTGCATAAAAATGGGCGTAGGTTGGCGCCCACCTGGTGTCGCACCTATGTATTATTGAAAAAAGGGAGTGAAAACGCGCTCGGCGAAAAAAAGGGCGTCAAAGCGCCCTAGACTACTGTAAGCTGTACATGCGCGCTGTTTGCATAAAAATGGGCGTAGGTTGGCGCCCACCTGGTGTCGCACCTGTGTATTATTGAAAAAAGGGAGTGAAAACGCGCTCGGCGAAAAAAAGGGCGTCAAAGCGCCATAGACTACTGTAAGCCGTACATGCGCGCTGTTTGCATAAAAATGGGCGTAGGTTGGCGCCCACCTGGTGTCGCACCTGTGTATTATTGAAAAAAGGGAGTGAAAACGCGCTCGGCGAAAAAAAGGGCGTCAAAGCGCCATAGACTGCTATAAACTGTACATGCGCGCTGTTTGTTCCAGTGTGTTGTTCACCGCTAAAGGTGCAAGTTTCATGTTTGCATTGTGATTCACACGCTAACATTCTCATTTTCATATCCCCAATTTTATTTGCAAAATCTTCATCTTTATCTATCAAGCCCGACGAATGTTTCCCTCCGCCATACAAAAATAAGAAGAAACATACAGTAACATATGACACAGTAACATCTTTGACAAAAACGATAAGACGAAAATCGCTTTGTGCCGTCATACAAGCGGTCTAAAGAACGCTGGACATGTACCAGGTCAGATATTTTGTTGACAAGCTGAAGTTTCTGTCTATCTTGATTTTCTAAAGCGATAAGCGGTGACCAGGGCTGGTCCAGGGGTTCCAGGAATGTCCACACAGTTATACGTTACACGGAAGCTTTGGCTGATGTTTAGGAGAATGTCATGCACATCACCTGCCTGAACAGTACTGAAAGCTTTAAAATGACACCTGCAACAGTTGGTCTGTCACAAAGTGACGCTGAGCTGCGTAATTCCTCTGACGGATTTTTACGGTGTAGACGCCGAGTGCAGGTCTGTGGGTTTTTATGTAGAAAACTCCGGTGGTGCGTGTGGTTCTACACTGTTGTCATCAAATTAAACCAGCACGCATATCACTTGGATGTCAAACTACCTCTTTCTTGGATGGAAGCTTTGTTGCCATGAATTTGACGACGACCAGTGATCTACGTAATGTACCCACATCCTACAGCACCGCCAGGGATCATGTGGAGCTACGATGACCTGGTCCATCAGCCCTCTGCGCAAACAGAGACGGAAACGGAAAACTAAAACACCCTGTACAATACATGATCACAGTACACAATACTGTATGCAGGATTGAGCTGGGTTTGCTTTGAGCGATATCAAACTTGGTGATCGGATTGGATGTGGCATGCCGTGGTCAAGCACGCATGATTCTTGCATTGAGGATATTAAGAAATTTTATTTCCACTAATATCGCCCAGCTTAAAAGTTATTTAGTTTAGGTCGGAGAACATCTACGCTGGTCGAAATTGTGGTATAACTAAAGTCCTTACTATCCCTAATTCAAAAAAAGTCACGTATGCAAGGCAGTACTGGTTCGATCCGATCCGATCAGCAAGTTGTATGAAACCCCACCCTGATCGAACATCCAATGCACATTAGTCCTCGGCAAATTGACGGTCGTTTTCGCTGAGCGCGTTTTCACTCCCTTTTTTCAATAATACACAGGTGCGACACCAGGTGGGCGCCAACCTACGCCCATTTTTATGCAAACAGCGCGCATGTACAGCTTACTGTAGTCTAGGGCGCTTTGACGCCCTTTTTTTTGCCGAGCGCGTTTTCACTCCCTTTTTTCAATAATACATAGGTGCGACACCAGGTGGTCGCCAACCTACGCCCATTTTTATGCAAACAGCGCGCATGTACAGCTTACTGTAGTCTAGGGCGCTTTGACGCCCTTTTTTTGCCGAGCGCGTTTTCACTCCCTTTTTTCAATAATACATAGGTGCGACACCAGGTGGGCCCCAACCTACGCCCATTTTTATGCAAACAGCGCGCATGTACAGCTTACTGTAGTCTATGG
Source organism: Rhynchonema sp. JSB1_4 (assembly GCA_030248065.1). Taxonomy (NCBI): domain Eukaryota; kingdom Metazoa; phylum Nematoda; class Chromadorea; order Monhysterida; family Xyalidae; genus Rhynchonema; species Rhynchonema sp. JSB1_4. The sequence goes on from JASAMV010000247.1 coordinate 25,450, forward strand.
CGCTTTGACGCCCTTTTTTTCGCCGAGCGCGTTTTCACTCCCTTTTTTCAATAATACATAGGTGCGACACCAGGTGGGCGCCAACCTATGCCCATTTTTATGCAAACAGCGCGCATGTACAGCTTACAGTAGTCTAGGGCGCTTTGACGCCCTTTTTTTCGCCGAGCGCGTTTTCACTCCCTTTTTTCAATAATACATAGGTGCGACACCAGGTGGTCGCCAACCTACGCCCATTTTTATGCAAACAGCGCGCATGTACAGCTTACTGTAGTCTAGGGCGCTTTGACGCCCTTTTTTTTGCCGAGCGCGTTTTCACTCCCTTTTTTCAATAATACATAGGTGCGACACCAGGTGGGCGCCAACCTACGCCCATTTTTATGCAAACAGCGCGCATGTACAGCTTACTGTAGTATATGGCGCTTTGACGCCCTTTTTTTCGCCGAGCGCGTTTTCACTCCCTTTTTTCAATAATACATAGGTGCGACACCAGGTGGGCGCCAACCTATGCCCATTTTTATGCAAACAGCGCGCATGTACAGCTTACAGTAGTCTAGGGCGCTTTGACGCCCTTTTTTTCGCCGAGCGCGTTTTCACTCCCTTTTTTCAATAATACATAGGTGCGACACCAGGTGGGCGCCAACCTACGCCCATTTTTATGCAAACAGCGCGCATGTACAGCTTACTGTAGTCTATGGCGCTTTGACGCCCTTTTTTTCGCCGAGCGCGTTTTCACTCCCTTTTTTCAATAATACACAGGTGCGACACCAGGTGGGCGCCAACCTACGCCCATTTTTATGCAAACAGCGCGCATGTACAGCTTACAGTAGTCTAGGGCGCTTTGACGCCCTTTTTTTCGCCGAGCGCGTTTTCACTCCCTTTTTTCAATAATACGCAGGTGCGACACCAGGTGGGCGCCAACCTACGCCCATTTTCATGCAAACAGCGCGCATGTACAGCTTACTGTAGTCTATGGCGCTTTGACGCCCTTTTTTTCGCCGA